>NQII01008081.1:3760-33205 GCA_002778355.1 Clitarchus hookeri | reverse complement strand
CCAATTCAACTGTTGTACACCTTACCTCACTCGACGAAACAAGTAACACCCGCCACATAGGCAAATATTATATACAAAAGCTCATGTTCATAGGCAAAAATACGCACAGAAGCACTCGTTATTGCACTCTCAGTTTTTAAATTGGATACGGACATTACAATTTGCGCCTGCAACAACACAACCACACTGTTTTGCATCTGAACGGCAACTGAAATATGATGACCATGACGTATAAAAGACAGTTATGATGACGTCAACGACCTACAGCCAATAAGGTGATGACACAATGCCGAAAATCACCAAAAATTAAGGCGTCCGACATAAAAAAAGCGGCGGACCGCTTGTACTATTAACTATTTTGTTTAATACGTTCTATTTATTTTAACATTACGCCCTCCTGAATATCCGTGGCCTGTAGGTAGCGTGGGAAACAGCGATGTGCAGCAATTAAACATGGCGACTGACGTGGTCACACCAGCCAAACTGCTCATACATTTCGCAATTTTGTTAAATTATTTTTAAAAATGTTCTAGTTATTTTAACATGACCCCCTCCTAAATAAGGTAAGCTGTGCAGAACCCATTAATGCTACTTTTGTTGGTCTAGGACGTTTCGTTCAGAAGAGCCCCTAAACTGCATAATTACCCTTATTTTTATTGTGACCTCCATCCCTCACAAACTCTGATACGCTCCTCAGGCGTCTTGTAATTCTGGTGTCAAAAGTGGGATGGCGGCATTTAGTGAACAAACAAAATGAACTAATTGTAATATTTTTAGGCAAAAATGATTAAGACTGTTTTTTACAACCAAAGCAGTGAAATTTAACTAGAAAAATTTCTGTAGTACTAGAAGCACTGTTAGCATTAATTGAGGGGCTGGGTAGCCAAGTGAGCACAAGAGTAAATAGCTTGAGAGAAGATGTAAATAGTGTGAACGAGAATTGTATTTAGCCAGATAAATAATGTAAGTGATTTAGTAGATAAGAAAATAGACAACGTGGACAGGAAAATAGACACTGTAAATGAAAATGTTGATAGGAAAATAGAAGGCTTCAGCGAGTTAGTGAATATGAGAATTGACACAGTGGACAAGAAATTTGACAGTGTCAAGAATGAAAATAAAAAGAAAATTAGTGCATTAGAGAAGGAATGGCAGGAATTTCTTAAGTAGAGGAGTTCCATTACCACCATATCGGCAGCTGAGAAAAGTGAGGAAGCAGTACAAGTCGTAACCAATACAGCATACTCGGAGGATAGCCAGCAGCTCTTCGCAGCCAGGAGTGGGGAAGGGGGTTTAAATTTAACCCGCCCCTTGCGATGGCAAGACTTCTTGGTGTGAGTACCAACACCAGTTTGAAACAGTCGCAACCCTGAATGGCTGATCAGCCGAACAGTAGGCTTACTATCTCACAGCTCTGAGCATACTACAATCTCTGCCAGAGCGATATCGACNCCTCGCTGCTGTACTGAGAGGCTCCACACTCAGCATATTGCAATCTCTGCCAGTGTGACATTGACTGGAGTACGCCACACTGGTGTCTGCCTTGGAGCTACGTTTCAGCGACCGATACCTGCGCCATGCTCACCGTGCTCAACTGTGAAGCTGCACTTAGTGACCAGGAGAGCCACAGCAGGCGCTATGGCAAGACATCATGCACATTTTCCAACCATCCCTGGATGGGTGCCATGAGGAGGCACACGTCATCATTGCAGTCAGCTCATTCATCAGTGCCATCATCATTTCGAAGGAAGATACATGCTATTTTAATTATCGCTCACCTGACCTTCATTCCTCTGTTCTCGTGAGCAGGACGGTGCAGAGGGAACGCTGAAGGCCTGAAATACATAACAATGCGCCCTCCTTAAGTCTCTTCAACCTGAACAGACTCTACAACTTACGGACGTTCGTAGAGTGCTAGTCTGTTGATGTGGACAGCCTTCGGCTTCGCCCGAGAACTTTGACAACAAATCCGAAAGACCACATCATTGATCTTCAGAATTTTGTGGAGGCCTTCCCAACATATCAGCAGTTTCGGGCAGTTACCGTTTTGCCTCTGTGGTTGTACAGCCACACCAGTTGTCTTTCTTAAAATACCTCACCCAACATTCTCCTATCATACCACGTCTTCATCTTATCACTATTTATTCTGAGGTGCTATGGAACAAAATCATGAATGCCAACAAGTCTGTTACATAATTCGCTGGTATAATCAGGCTCTGTAGCTTCCTCGACTGCCGGTTGGTCAAACAGCAGGTCACTAGAAAGGTGTAGCTCTCTTCCAAACAACGTCCTTGACGATGTTACCCTTGTGGACTCGTGAACTGCTGAGCGGTAAGCAAGGAAAAACGATGGCACCTTTGAATCCGAATCCGTTGTGTTGCCTGCCACAAAGATTGACTGACAGGTACTGCTCAAGAGTGTGGTTAAGTCTTTCGACCATTCCATCCAAATGAGGGTGTAAGGCTATAGTCCCAGTCTTTTTCATCCCCAGAATCTTTGTTACCTCCTGGAATACCGCTGCTTCGAAGATTCTTCTCTGATCAGAATGGAGTTCTAGTGGCACCCCAAACTTCGAGAAGACACGCTCTATGAGTGCATTGGCCATAGTACATGCTTCTTGGTTTGGGAGGGGAATGACCTCAGGCCACTTAGTAAAGTAATCTTGGGCCACCAGGAGATATTGATTATCTCTCTCTGTGACAGGTAAGGGGCCCAGAATATCTATTTCCATCCTCTCGAATGGGGCTTCAACATTGTATTTCTGGAGGTGACCTTGACCCCTGGTCCTTGGACCCTTTCTTGCAGTGCAGGTGTCACACATTTGGCACCGCTTCTCAACATCCTCCCGGTAATGTAGCCAGTAGAATCTCAGTCTAACTCTGTCAAGGGTCTTATTAACACCAAAGTGCCCACTGACTGCCGCATAATACAAATCCTTTAAGACTTTTGGAACCCTGTATTCTGGAATGACCAATTGTAAGCATGTTTGTTTTCCATCATTACTTTCCCAGTTTCTGTAAGGTACGCCATTCTTCAGTACGAGAGAATTCCATTGTGCCCAGTATGCTTTAACTGCTGCGCTCTGACTAAATATCTCTTCCCATTTTGGCCAACGGTCAGTTTCTTACCATTCTAGTAATGGCTGCAAAGTGGGATCACTCAGCTGATCTTTTCTAATACCCTCATCACTCCAGTTAAGTGACCCATCACAAGATAAAGAACCTTGAATTCTTGTCCTCTGTACCTTCAGTGATTCGCTACTCTTATCTTCTTGGTGTTCACAATGATGACAGAATGGCTTACAAGGCCTCCTAGAAAGTGCATTTGCATTGCTGTGAAGGCGTCCAGATCTGTGCTGTATTTTAAATTCATATTCTTGAAGATGCTGTATCCACCGGGCTATTTAACCTTCAGGGTTCTTAAAATTTAGTAGTCAGCGTAATGAAGCATGGTAGATTCTTTGAATAAAATGTATGCCACAAATGTAGGGGTGGAAGTGTGAAATTGACCACCATTTCCAGAAGCTCCTTGCATGTGACAGTAATTTCTCTCAGACGTATGCAATACCTTACTGAAGTATTCTAGTCTTCTTTCCTTCCCATACAATGCCTACATCACTAAGGCATCAGTTTCCAAAATGAACATGCCCTCTCTTTTCGGGAAACCTAGGACTGATGGAGATATCACAATTTTTTAGCCCATGAAAAGTATCTTCACACTCAATGATCCAATGAAATTTCCTTTTTGCCGTAGTCGGTCAGTTCATGTAGTGGCTTGGCTGTCATGGTAAACCCAGGTACAAATTGACGGTAATAGGCACATAATCCCAGAAAACTCCGCTCTTCAGTTTTGTACAATGGTGTCGGTCAATTTCTGATTGTTTTAGTATTCTCTGGGTCTTTTCCAATTCTGTGGGCCGACACATGTCCCGAGAAATTTATTTTCTTTTGGAACAGGTGGCACTTCTTATGAACTAGTCAAGTTGGCTGTGGCCACTTTCTGGAATACAGAGTCTAAGCGTGATAAGTGCTCTTCAATTGTCCTCCCTGTCACGTCATCATCTAGGTATACCTGACAGATATCTAAAGGGAGGACATTTCCATCAGGCATTTGGATGTGTTTCCCTTGGACACAAAATATAGTCTTCTCTTGATTCTCTGGGGCCATCTCACAGTGCCAGTACCCTCTCTCCATGTCCAAAGTGGAAAATCAGTGCGAACCTGCTATCGTCAAACCTTGGAAGGGGATAAGAGTCTTTCTTTGTTACATTATTAAGCTGGCGATAATCTATACTAAACCTCAGAGAACCATATTCCTTTTTAATAAGAATGATAGGGGATGACCACTGACTATACTCTGTATCATGTAAGTTGGCCAGATTCTGACAGGTCTGTGAAAGTAGTGCCACTGTTTACATCTGACTACGTATCCTTCCGCCATCAGCTCATTGGCCACATGGCAACGATGTTGTTTATTTTCATGCTGTCATTATCAGCTGATCCCCTTGTCAATGTACTGTTCGTGGGACGTGTTAGGCAAACTTGCTACTCAGAAATACATAGCTGCGATTGTAGTAATAATAATGTGTACATAAATCAATCAGTAAATTGTTATGTTAAAGAGCAAAAATATAAATCACTAATTATAAATTTATCAACTACCAAAAAAAATGTGCATGCAGGCTAAAGCACTTTAAGCACCAACATCACTCTTTCAGCATATTTTCGATATTGCCCATTCTCTTTTATTATTTTTTGTATATCACACGTTGGACGTTATAGCTAATATATTCGAGTTGGAAACATGTGACGTGGAATAACGTTAGAATTGCTTAAAGACTATTCACGTGTGTCCCACTTTCTTAGGAAACAAGGAAATGGATTTTTGGAAAACAATATGGCGTATAATTTACCTAGACGAATATAACTTTAAAAATTATGCAGAGCTCGTGAAAAATAAAACTATTGGTATCTGTTCGCAAATGTGTTAATATATTGCGTACGAGCGCTATTCTTTACTGGCTGATAATGCTTTGGAAAAGATCCGATAGATGACGCGCACAACATGTCACAGCAAAGTCTAAGCTGCTTGCTTTGCTCAATAGATCGCGTCTTTTTAAAGTTGACTGTTCTTCTATTACTGCCTTGGAATGACAAGAATTGAAAATATATTTTGTCAAATTATTATAAAAAATAATTCAACAATATTATGCAATATTTCTGTATGCTTTTGGAATTAATATCAAGCGCGTAAGAAAAGCGGGGTTGGAGAGGGAGATAAGACATGAAAAAAGTTTTTGAAATTGCATTTCATTTGGATATGAATCGTTTTAATTTGCCTTTCCTTTTGAACATCTATACATTTCTACTTTAGCACGAAATTTAGTTTCTAACACTAAAAACTGCTGTTTTATGACCACGTAATAAAATGTATTATTTAATTTAGGAACTCTTTCTCATCACATATTTTCTGCTTGTCCAATGTGCGTAGGCAGTGCACTCAGAATAGCCAACGTAATATTAACTTTGTTCGTTTTTGCATCAGCTGATACAGGATTTTATAAACGGCGCTTTGTTTGTTTCATATACTTCAAGTTGCCACTCACTGACTGTCAGAATCTGGCCAACTTATATGAAATGAAGTGTAACTGATGTTTTTATCACATCTAGATCCTTCATTTCCTTCAGAATTCCCTCAACTGTCTCACATGAAGCTAGTGGCATTCGTCTTGGTGGCTGCTTTATGGGCCTGGCATCTCTTGTATCAATGTGGTGACAGGTCAAATTAGTCCTTCCAAGGTAATTTGGTCCTTATGAAAAGGTATCCATATTTCTCTGCAATTATTCAGAGATAGCCTTCTCCTGGCATCAGTTAGATTTTCTCTTGTTCCTACAAGCAGTTCCTCCAGTACTTCTGGTAGAGGACATTCTATTTGTTTTAATCTAGAATCTTCTGGAACTTTTGGCATTACCTTGGTAACCTGCTTGCAAACACCTATTGTGGCCCCCTCTTCAGGATGAATTGCACTATCGGACAAATTTACTATTCTAATTGGAAAACTGTCAGAATTAGAAGCAACCAAAGTCCTTGCTGCAACGACTTTACCTTACAGGATGTCAACTTTCTCTACAGTCTCAATTAGACCTGTCACGTGGCCAGGTGAGTAGTTATTACAGTTGTCAATACCTTAGATGGTAAAGGGGGTCCTTTTATGTGCGGCTCAAATGCACGGGTAATCGTTGCTACTAGACAGTCTTGGGCAAGGGGACTGTTGCCCTGAACAACACCTAAAGATGGTAGATGGCAATCGGTGTTATTGTGATGTGATAATGAAGGCGTTCTCTTTGATCAAGCGTGGACCCGTAGTACATGCCAACCTGGGCAGCATCATTGAGTATAGGACTGAGGAGCGATAGTTATTTGTGACATTTATTATCAACCAAGATTCCTAACTTGCCAAAACACCCAGTTAGCTAGGTACTGTAATTGTTACTGATCTCTATGAGTGTTCTCTCTACTGGAGAGCCCAGTAATGCTTGGCAACAAAGAATTACATCTACCACAGTTGTGGGAATTGTAACTGCATCCTGTCTGGAGGGAATAATTATAGGAGGGGGTACCACAGTTTCTTCCTTCTCGCCTTACCCACCTGGTCCCTTATCGTTAACGACATTTCCATCTCCACTGGTTTCATACTCACTCTCATCATATTGTCCTCGTTGCACAAAATTTAATCCCTTATAATGCTTCAATTGTTTTATATGAACTTGCTGGGTCTGCTTACGATATATAGCTTTAATTTTAAAGTTAACTGGGGAAGTTTTATGCACAACCCTAAAGGGTTGTAACCATTTTGGAACAAACTTTTTATTAAGGCCCCTCGGCACTACCTCATTCCTTAAATAACTCTTTATCACCAACCTTTATTTTTACATCTTTAAATTTTTATTAAATTTAATCTTTTGGGCATCTGCTGTTCTAAAGTTTTCCCTAACTACTTCAACAGTTAAAAGTTTCCTGTAATCGTAATAACAGTTCTTTCTCAAAATTATCCTCTACTGCATAGTGGATATACCTGAGTTTTAGTACATCATCAAATGGAAGGTTTACGTCCCGGCTAGTTGCGCTGTGTAGGTTTCTTGCTATTATGCTACAACATAAATAATACACCTGATTATTAACATTTACCTGGCCCCCTTCTACTCTTAAATAAGGGCTGGAGGCCCGGTTCTGCATAGACCCAAACGCCTGACAAATTTTCCTTGACATCTGCCTGTAATGACAATTTCACTATAAGTGGGCAGATAGGTTGACCACATATTACTAGACAACTAATTGGGGAGGACAGAACATGCAGTGTTGACATCGCCAACTCTATACTGCCTACCCATAGCACACCAAGTCGAGCATCGATACAGCACCCCAGCCTACGTAGTACATCAAACCTAAAAGACATTCATCCTCTATTTCTGCTACGTGAACATTGTGGTCTATGCTAAGGTCACCAAGCTTCAAGATCACTTTTTCGCTTACCTCATACTGGTGTGGTCTCACCTGTTACTGTAGTCAAATAGCACCATTCCTTACTATCGTTGGGCGGTCGCTGGGGGGGAAGGCACGAGGATGTCTGGTCCTACTACTGTTATGGTTGCCCCAGTGTCGACGACCATCTGGCAAGGAACATCATTCAAGCTCCCCTCCACCAGTATTGCATCCGAATCCTGTTTCACCAACTGTACATGTAAGAACATTGGGGCCTCTCCTCCAGCAGTCACCGACCTTCGCCCCCCAAGACAGGTGTTTACAAGTTTTCCGAATGTGCTGTATTCTCACCTGCCTCACGCTGCCTCTTTTCCTCCTCCTCCTGCTGCTGCTGCTGTTGTTGTTGTTGTAGTTGTAGTTGTTGTTGTTGTTGTTGTAGGTAGTAGGTTCTCAGCTGTCCTGGCTGTCCACGTGACCAACACTCAGGCCGTTTAGGTTGGGGGTGGCAAAGTTCTGTAGCACAGACCCTGGAAGCGATGTTCCTTATGGCTGTCTGCATCTCCTGGAGTGTCTTTTTATTCTGTCTTCGTCGTCTTTGTTCAGCGTCACTGCACATACTGGACGTCGGGGTGCGGACACCTGTCTTGCTGACTCCACCTCCAGTACTCGGGCCAGGGTGTCCTGCTTGGTGCGGGGTTCAGTCACATGTACCGCTTGCCATACCTCTTGTGTCTGCGATAGCATCGATGAAGAAGCAGACTGTGATGATGTCGCGAGCATCCTCGGGGCACCCTTCCAGAGAGAGGTGGGAAAGCCACACAATGTCTTGTCATAGCTCCTGCAGTGGCTCTCCTGGTCGTTGGGTGCAGCTTCGCAGTTGGGTATGATGGGCATGTTGCAGGTATCGGTTGCCAAAACGTAGCTCCACGGTTGATACCAGTGTGGAGTACTCCAGTCAATGTTGTTCTGGCAGAGATTGTAGTATGCTGAGTTCAGGGTGCCGACTATTTCAAACTGTTGTTGGTTCTCATGCCAAGAAGTCTGGCCATCACAAGGGGCAGGCTTAGTTGCGACTCCCTTCCCCAATCCTGGCTGCGCAACACCAATATCTTAGAGCTACTGGCTATCGCCCGAGGTTGCTGTATGGGTTACGACTTGCACTGCTTCATCACTTTTCTGGGCTACTGATTGTATGAACTCCGCTGCTGAAGAAATTCCTGCCATTCCTTCAAAGCTCTTATTTCGTGTTTCACTTTTTTCTCTACATTGCCCATTCTTTCATTGACACAGCTGTTATTTACAGCATCAATATATCTATCACCTATTACTCTTTTTATTCCACAGTTAGCGCAGTACTCAATGTTTATCTCAACCCTAATGGAAGTTCTTCCATTGTCTCTGTTCAGTTATAGGCAATTAACTTACATTCATCCTTAACACATGTTCAGTCTGTCTGTTGCCATCATTTGTAATGTCTTACACTCACGCATACAGCCCAATAGTCCGCCCTGCTGGTCGCATTCTTCACTGCACCGATGTTCGCAGTTGCCCATTTTACTCCTGCTGGTCACTTCTCTCTCCACTTGTTGCTCTTCTAGAATCGTCGTCTATTGCTCAAGGTCGTGCAATCGCCCAAACTCCAGGCACTGAACTCCCGGCTCAGAGGCCCATAGCACTTTTACAGTATCAACAGCCAAGATCTGGAATATTCCCCACACTCCGAGTCATGCCGAGAGAGGCAAGGACGATCAAAACCAAAAAATTCTTCAAATAAACGCAAATTCAATTTGCTGAAGGTCAGGAGCGTGCGAGCTGTAAAAGGCTATCACTGAAATATGCAGAAGAATGTTAGGGGGTGTGCCTTTCAGGACNTACCAGTTGATGCGTTACCTAGGGTGCCAGCTAGCTCTGGAGAGCTAACACAATGTTGCAAATATCTCGGGCCCGTGCGGCCTGTGACAGGAATTGGCAGCCGTGGTCTGACCATGTGGTACACGAGATAGGGAAGTGGAAGAATGTCTCTTAGATGCCGATGTTAATGCAAGAAGTGTTTATTACGCAAGTTACAATTACAGAGCACTTGGCAGAGCACCAGTTACACGCATATACACAGTCCCTTGCAAAAATTACACTGAAAACACTAGTATTGACATGGCAGTCTAGCAAAGCGTACCCTACGGAAATTAAATAAACTTGATTCCCAAACCAGAGCTTCTGGCTGGGATGATAGCCGATGAAAGTCTGGAGTCAGATAATTTGGTAGTATCACAGCCCTGCGCGCGTGGGTACGACATAGTAGAGAATTAAAGTAACTAAATTAGTCCACTATGATTCAGGGTGGCGTGAGGGCAGAAAAAATACAGGTTCTGGTATACTAATAGTTGAAACTGACTCAGACTAACACTCAGATTCAACAAATTGTTGGAGGCTCTCGCAGGATGCACCAATGTGCGCCCTACCCCGACTGCAACTGTTACAAGACTGCCGATCATTGCGGCAGGAAGAGGGCTCCAAGAGCGCCCTTCTGCTGTGGCACACATGAGAGACAACCATTAATTATTACATGCAAGTACATACAACATAAATTACTTAGAATTATTTCTTTGCTTTTCTTTTCTTTTATTGACTTCAACTTGTCTTAATAAATGGCAACTGTGTTGCTCCTCGATCTGAGGGGTTGGAAAGTATGCTCACTGTGATGTCACTATGGTGTCATACCTGATGCCTTCTTGTGAGAGCAGACTATGACATTAGGCCTCTTGCACTGCTGTTTCACGACACCCCCTACACACACACGCCTCCCGGGTGATGGGGTGCTGGCGGTGGGTTGTTAGGACCGGGCTAGGGAAATGGATATCGTTGGTATGATATTTGTATATATAAACACACACAGGATTATTCAGCTAAGATGTTTACCTGTAATATATTCCGAACTACTGAAGGTATAGAAATTCTAATTTCAAATTTGTAAATAGCACTACAGGGTTCATAAGACACCATCTATGTCTGTTCCAAGATGTAGTTAATTACTGAGATAACAATATTAACTGTGGTTTATTAAATGGTAACATACTCATTTCTCCCAATATCATAACATGTCATTAAGTGGCGAGTTTAATGATGTGATTATTTTGAAAATTTGTCGAGTACTTTTGGATATATATGGGGGTTTTCATAGGTGTATGCATTTGACTGTCTGTGGCGGGGTAGGTTGCGTCATCCGCTGGGAGATGTATAACGGAGAGTTCCTACACGTACCTCATCACATACATTGAGCGGAAAAAACATTACAAAATGCAATGTACTGCAAGGTTTCAAACACTTATGTTGCATTGGTGTGGACTGAGAAACAGACACAATTGCTCGGTGAATTTATTGTAATCAAGCTATGAAAATCACTTTAAACATCCATTTTATTTGTCAGTAACATCAGCAACACCAACAAACAACTTTTTGCATGCACAGTATGTAGTGCAATTATTGTATGTTATGTCCTGTACAACATTGGCTAGTAGGTAGATGTCAAGCAACAATATTCCTAATAATATCAATAATCACAACTAATAAAGGTTCCAGAATATTGTAATCAGTTACTCCTGGAGAATTGATTGGTTATTCTCGGTTCGCATGTCCACATTCAATTACTAGCACATCCACGTTGTACTTACCCTATCATGTGTTCGAAGAGACCACCATCTACCACAACGCACGTGTCCAGTCATTTGGAGAGAGATGACAACATGTAGGTAACCATTGTCCTCGATGGCATAGTACATGCTTCAATGATGCCGTGTTTATGTCATCTGGAGTTGTTGGGATTTGCTGGTAAACTTTCTCCTTTACTGTACCTGAAAGATAATGTCTAAAGGAGTCAAGTCTGATGAATGTGCTGGCCATGGGATGATGCCTCTGTGTCCAATCCACCGTTCAGCAAAAAGGTTGTTGAGTGTATTTCTAGCTACAGTTAGTTTTCTGTGCAGGATACCCATCATGCTATCACATACAATGACGTATTTCCAGAGAAATTTCTTCAAGGAGAGCAAAGAGAGCAGGTAGCACTTCTGAAATAAATTCTGCTTATTTGTTTCCATTTAATGTACCGCCAATGAAGTAGGGGCCGGTAACAAACTCGCCTATAAACCCACACCACATATTCACACTCCACTGTCTCTGGTATTTCACCTCCCTCAGCCAGTGCGGGCTCTCAGTTAGCCAGTAAAGCATATTCCCCACGTTTACGTTGCCATGGTTGCTAAATGTGTCTTCGTCTGTGAAAAGAACTTGCTGGAGAAATTGTCCTTTGTTCCTCATTTTCAAACAAATAACACAACAAAATTCCACCCTCCTTGCATAATCATGCTAATCTTGTTGCTGATGATGTGATACGTGGTACGGGTGAAATCTGTAGTGTTGTAGAATTCGAATACCACTTNGGTGAAATCTGTAGTGTTGTAGAATTCGAATACCACTTGCCTGGCTTATTCACGAGCCACTCATAAGTTCTACTTTGCTCACATGTGGATTGTGGGCAACTGCTGTNCCGCCAATGAAGTAGGGGCCGGTAACAAACTCGCCTATCAACCCACACCACACATTCACACTCCACTCTGTCTGGTATTTCACCTCCCCCAGCCAGTGCGGGCTCTCAGTTAACCAGTAAAGCATATTCCCCATGTTTACGTTGCCATGGTTGCTAAATGTGTCTTCGTCTGTGAAAAGAACTTGCTGGAGAAATTGTCCTTTGTTCCTCATTTTCAAACAAATAACACAACAAAATTCCACCCTCCTTGCATAATCATGCTAATCTTGTTGCTGATGATGTGATACGTGGTACGGATGAAATCTGTAGTGTTGTAGAATTCGAACACCACTTGCCTGGCTTATTCACGAGCCACTCATAAGTTCTACTTTGCTCACATGTGGATTGTGGGCAACTGCTGTNTACCACTTGCCTGGCTTATTCACGAGCCACTCATAAGTTCTACTTTGCTCACATGTGGATTGTGGGCAACTGCTGTCAGAATGTTGGTTACCTGCATTACCCCTGTTGCTTGTCTATATTTGCTTCTCACCAGAGTATTCTAAGTACCACATACCAATAGTTTCCTGCAAAATCTCAACAGTGTCATTCGCGATGGACACCGTCATAATGGATACCTCTCTGTGTATAACGCTACTGCTGCCATCACATTTTGTTTACATTCACCATAAATCAGAAGTATATCAAGTTTCCCCTCGTTGGTGTATGACGTTTCCTTTAACTTCACCAGAACTCACAAATATGGTACAATGGTCGCACGTGTTCAATTCCTGTATTACTGTATCACTAGCGTGTCCGTCACCTGTGTAGGAGCACTCAGATGGACATCCCAGCGGATGATACAACCTACCCTGCCACAGTTGCAGTCGAATGCATACTAGTATGAACACCTCCTTATATCTCAAAAAGTGCTAGTTGGGTTTTAAAAATATAATCACATCACTGAACTTGCAGCTTAATAACGTGTTATGCTATTAGAAGAAATGGGTTTATTCCCATTTAAAAAACCAAAGTAGATATCAATATCTTGGCACTTAATTGCAACCCTGTAGTGGCATTTACTAAATCAAAATCAAAATTGGAAGATATTTTGGGTGAACAGCTTAGCTGAACAATCCTGTATATGACACACACAAACACATATACACACTAGCATTGCATAGTAGTTAAAATCAACGTAAAACAAGCTGGCCACTGACACTGGAACTGTCTAGCAGACATATGCAAACCCTAGCAGCAGACGATGGAAACAATAGTGCAACAGCAGCCAACTCTGGGAAACAACAGTGAACAAGATGGCAACAGCAAACAAGATTGCAGACCAAAGTTAAGGTTATCCAAGGCCAAACCCAAGATGGCTGCTGTTAGGCTAGAATGACGAACAAGAAAAAGTGTATGCGGGGTCAGCAAGACCTTGTCCACATTAGCTCGTCCGCAGTCGAATGGTCCGCAGACCTACTTTGTCCGCAAACGCATTTCCCAACGTGCGTGTCTAAATTAACGATGTCCGAAGCTAAGTTTTCGGACACTGGCGCCATAGTGCACCAAATTTGATGCCGTCTGAAGCTAAGGTTTCAGACACTGAAACTAGAGTGTACCGTAATTGGCACGTAAATAATATGTATGCGATTACTCGTAAATATTATTATTTCTAGCTTATTTTATTTTGTTTTCTAATTTGAGTTATGCGAGTGAGTACGTTTGGATTTTGCTTTAATTTAACTTAATTTTGATTTTTTTTTGCTGTAGTCAGTACATTTTTGTATTTTTATTTATTAAAGTTTCGTTTTCGCGGCTGCGAGATTGAAGGTTATTGCCTTGAACAAATAGCGAGTTTTATAGTTTTNCGAGATTGAAGGTTATTGCCTTGAACAAATAGCGAGTTTTATAGTTTTCAATCTTCACGCTTTGATATCAATACATCATTATTTACTTTTACCGTTTGCGCGCGATAAAATGTAAACAAAACAAACAATTTGGAACACGTCTGCACGTGCGTCCACGGACGAAAGTTGAAGTTGGCGAATGATCTTGGGACATGAGACATTTGGGAAGGCGAGCTGTGACTTCAGAGGGTCACGTGCACCAATTAGCAGTTAGGCTTCCGCGACCAGTTATCGTGGACTAGGCTTAACCCGGTTACCCCCATTCCAAATATGCCTTCCCACTCGCTGCCCTAGAACTCACTTAACCTCTCTACTAATTTACTGCCACCACCAACTGTGAATATAAAATTAAGATGCCACGAAAGAGGTTAGCAGTTACTGAGTCCTGTGTGAAATTATTTTGTAATGTGTAGGAATAATGTCTGTTTCATGTTTTGAAATATGGTTTTGTTAAAGCTATTATGTGGTAATGGTCTTTTAATTTTGTTTGTATACTTCTGTGTTTTTGTTTTGTATGGATTACAAGAAATCCTCAAANATGTGGTAATGGTCTTTTAATTTTGTTTGTATACTTCTGTGTTTTTGTTTTGTATGGATTACAAGAAATCCTCAAAAATTTTTTTTTCCTATCTTAATTATTTATATTTACTTTTCAACAACCTGCTATGGTCCATACCGTATAAGAAGGCCACTTTCTGTCAGTCAGTGAGTGGCAATTTGACGTATACGAAACAAAGTGCCATTTACAAAATCCTGTATCAGCTGATGCACGAATGAACAAAAGTTAAAATTACGTCGNATGTGGTAATGGTCTTTTAATTTTGTTTGTATACTTCTGTGTTTTTGTTTTGTATGGATTACAAGAAATCCTCAAACATTTTTTTTTCCTATCTTAATTATTTATATTTACTTTTCAACAACCTGCTATGGTCCATACCGTATAAGAAGGCCACTTTCTGTCAGTCAGTGAGTGGCAATTTGACTTATACGAAACAAAGTGCCATTTACAAAATCCTGTATCAGCTGATGCACGAATGAACAAAAGTTAAAATTACGTCGGCTATTCTGAGTGCACTGCCGTTGCACATCAGAAAAGCAGAAAATACGCGGATAAGAAAGAGTTCTTAGATTTATTAATACATTTTATTTTACAAGGTCACAAAACAATGGTTGTTAGTGTTAAAAACTAAACTTCGTGATAATGTAGTTATGTATAGGTGTTCAAAATGAAATGTACAATAGAACGATACGACATGGAAAAGTTTTCTGAAGTTGTGCTAACTTCAGAAAGCTTTTTCACGTCATATCATCCCTCTCCAACCTTGCTTTCAACACGTCCTTGATATTAATTCCAAAAGCATACAGAAATATTGCATAATGTTGTTGAATTATTTTTTCCAATAATTTGACGAAACGACACGAATTTGAAATATATTTCTAGCCCGTAATATAAGAACTATTAACTTTTGAAAAAGACGCTATCTGTTGACCAAAAAAAGGTTTGCTCAAACTTCGCCGTGACGTGCTGTACGCGCCATCTGTCGGATATTTTGCGAGGTATTACCAGCCAGAAATGAACCTCTTTCGTGCGCGATATATAACGAATTTACAAACAGATGCCAATAGTTATATTTTTCCACGAGCTCTGTATAATTTTTAAAGTAACATATATTTCATGTACAACGATTTGGAGTACAAGTAATTTATATTCGGCCGGTAATCGTTCGTCTAAGTAAATTATACGCCATATTGTTCTCTCGAAAACCCATCTCCTTGTTTCCGTAGAAAGTGAGACATTTGTGTGTATAGTTTTTAAGTAATTCTGACGTTATTCCACGTCACATATTTCCAACTCGAATATATTAGCTATAATGTCCAAAGTGTGATAATAGATACAACAGACCGTCTCGCAAATGTTAACCTAAATTCACTATCTCGGACAAATTAAAAAAGAGTTAGCAAATATTTAATTATTTGCAACATTTTGTATTTTTTCTTCTATAACGTATTCATTTTTTTTAGACAAATGTCAGTTTTAAAATATCTTAAAATTTTATTTAGCATTACAGTACAATGAGAAGTGGATTAGCTGACAGCATGTTGATAAAAAATACAGCCCCGACTTGACGGACCAGCTGATGGCGGAAGGATACGTAGTCAGATGTAAACAGTGGCGCTACTTTCGCCGAGCTGTCAAAAAGTGGCCTTCTTATACAGTATGGACTTGAGTACTGAACAATTTCCTGTGTCTTTGATAAGTTCTGCCCACTGCACCTGTGGTTGGGCTCATAGTTACTACAGAACCACATTGACTCTATTCCTACTTGATCCATTACATATACAATCACAAAGCTTGTATGAAATTTCCTCTATTTACTTTTTGCATCCATTTGTCATTACTTTTTCCCAGTTTGTCACTACAAGTAAAACCATTGTATAGTAAGGGTAAATGTGAATTTGGAATAAATCTCGAGGTAATTTCTTGGTTAATGTCAGCAGATTTTAATAAAACGTTTTCACTTTTAATTTTTGAATTTTATGATTTTTATTACATTTTTACAGGATTATTTTGTGGATGACCATTGGGGCAAACTTCCATTGACATGGAGTGAGACATTAAACAACATCGACCCTCCTGAACTGTGTGGGTTGTTGGGTTTTGAATCAGCACAATGGTAAGTGTTAACTGTGTACCAAGGTTTTTACTTGAGCTGTATGAGGCCTTTCTGGATGAGGAGTTGACAGAACAGCAGGAAGTCAGGGTAAGAGAAAGCTAAATGTACTTACAGGTACAGCTATAACATTAAGTTATGTTCCTGGAAACATTAACTTTAGAGAAGACAGCTTTGTNTAAATGTACTTACAGGTACAGCTATAACATTAAGTTATGTTCCTGGAAACATTAACTTTAGAGAAGACAGCTTTGTGGAAGTTGCATTTTTCCACTAGAACACTCCAAAACACCAAAAAATGTTCATGATCTGTAGAAAAATAAAATGAAGTGCCATAAAATAATGGTCATAAATTGTGCGAGCTGTTGTCCATTGGTAGCATTTGAGGAGTTATGCAAATGGTTATGATGTTGGTTGTATTGCATCACCGAAATGTGCGATATAAAAGGTTTTTTTAGTTGTCGAACTGTTGGAGAAAAGATTACCCTAAACATGTATAGTGAAGGCACGGTAGGCTTATTCTAAATTTCGTGTTACAGTTAAATCTGTTGTTAATTTTTAATTGTTTCGGCTACTGTATCATAATGGCATGGTCTAGAGCTGTCTAAACAAATAAAGGCAAAACGATATAAAAGATGGGAGATAGATATGTGATCACAGTGTTTATGCTGTACATCAATGTTGACAGTGATATTTTCAATACATTATGTTTAGTGTTGAAAGCAAATTGTGTAACTTCTCAAACTGACTCGCAGCCAGTCAGACCACAATTAATAGGCATGCAGTTAAAATCAGATAATCATAGCTATTTTATGCAACAAGAAAAATCTTTTTGTTATACCAGTGACCTATTTCATAAAACTACAAGTCTATAAGTTACAAGTTACAAGAGAATATTTAACAAGTGTGCAGGAAAGTTGTTTCAGAAAGAAAAACTTGTAGACTTGTAAATGTTGGTGCACTTGTAAGAACATATTTACAAGTCAACTGGTTTTTGTTTTGAAGTGGTGAAGTATTCCATATTTGTTATTATATGTTAGGCATTCATAAAATGAGCTCAAGGCAATCTCAGTTGCATGGCAAACTTTCGGTTTTGCAAAAAATTAAAGAAAATAAAGAGAGACAGTTTAGAGCGTTTTCAGATAGATTAAGCAAAGGGCATGGAATGAAAATGCAAATTTCGCAAAATCTCAGGTTATTTTGCGACAACACAAGAACTGGACATATTTCCGGGGCGTGCTGTGGCAAAATTGGAAGATGGGCCCATTGGTAAGTAACATATAGAAAACTTTCAAAAATAAATAAATACTTAGTATTGACAATATTGAGGTTATGTGCTCTTCTCATAACCTCAGAATTTTGTTCCTCTACATTTTCATCCGAATCAGTGAAAATAAGGTCCATTGTTTTCACACAAAAACACTATGATATCTGTTTACAAAATATACACTTCGTTATAATCTAACACATAAAATATTTTAAGACCGTACTTGTAGAGTAGTTTACGTACGCATTAATACTAGTAGGAACTATGCTACAAGTCCTTGTAAGTCAGAAGTCTGTTTATGAAACCAAACTTTACAAGTACTTGTAAAGAAATCTTTTGTAACTTGTAAGATTTTACTAGTAGCTACAAGTATTGTACTTGCAGGTTTATGAAACAGCATTCTGTTATTTTCTTACAACTTGCAGGTAAGTTCACTAGTAACTTGTGGACTTGTACTTTTATGAAATAGCCCACAGGTGTTAATTTAATTTTTTATAATTGCTGATGAATGAACTATATTTATACGACATCAAACACATTTACTACACAATGACTGATTATTCTATGTGTTAATAATTATTAACTCATTAGAGAAGAGTTTTAAACACTTCCTCTGTCGATAGTATATGTTTTCCAGATAATTTCTGTTTGAGTGATAGATCTGAAATTGCATAAATAAAATTATGTGTTAAATTATTTCCAGCAGTAAACAACCAACAGGACAGTACAACAAATTTAGATTTAGTGCTTTTCTGTAGGTAAATATTATAAATTAATACGTTTTAAAAATTGTAATGCTATGCAGAATGAGTATAAAAGAATACCCCATCTTTGAAGGTCTATAATATCAAAACCAAACAACCTACATCCCTGATTGACCAATCAAATGAACCATGGAACCGTGAAGTTTAGTTACCGTACATTCATAAATGTTCAATGTGACCACCATAAGCGGCCCGAACGACATCTACGCGATAATCAAACTCGTTCCACGCTCTTTTCAGCATGTCCGGTGTTACAGTTTGGATGGCGTTCGTAACTCTCGGTTTGAAATGGTGAGGGGGAAGCGAGCTAGCATTCGAGACGTCAATGTGAAGGGGACGGTCTGATGTTTCCTTCATGGTGCGCCACCCCATTGACACCTAGCTGTTCGTGGATACTTGAACGAGACATTGCCGCAACGCGAGATTGGTCGAGGAGCAGCTGGTGACCAGGTTCTTCATCACTGGCCTCCAAGAAGCCCGGATCTCACCCCGTGCAATTTTTTTCTATGGGGTACATAAAAGGATCAAGTGTTTCGTCCACCATTGCCGGCTAACATTGACGACCTCAAAACGAGAATTACGGACGCCATCCNATAAAATTATGTGTTAAATTATTTCCAGCAGTAAACAACCAACAGGACAGTACAACAAATTTAGATTTAGTGCTTTCCTGTAGGTAAATATTATAAATTAATAAATTTTTAAAATAGTAATGCTATGCAGAATGAGTATAAAAGAATACCCCAACTTTGAAGGTCTATAATATCAAAACCAAACAACCTACAACCTTGATTGACCAATCAAATGAACCGTGGAACCGTGAAGTTTGTTTACCATACATTCATAAATGTTCAATGTGACCACCATGAACGGCCCGAACGACATCTACGCGATAATCAAACTCGTTCCACGCTCTTGTCAGCATGTCCGGTGTTACAGTTTGGATGGCGTTCGTAACTCTCGGTTTGAAATGGTGAGGGGGAAGCGAGCTAGCATTCGACACGTCAATGTGAAGGGGACGGTCTGATGTTTCCTTTATGGTGCGCCACCCCATTGACACCTAGCTGTTCGCGGATACCTGAACGAGACATTGTCGCAACGCTGGATTGGTCGAGGAGCAGCTGGTGACCAGGTTCTTCATCACTGGCCCCCAAGAAGCCCGGATCTCACCCCGTGCAATTTTTTTTCTATGGGGTACATAAAAGGATCAAGTGTTTCGTCCACCATTGCCGGGTAACATTCGAGAATTATGGATGCCATCCAAACCGTAACACTGGACATGCTGACAAGAGTGTGAAACAAGTTTTTTTATCGCGTAGATGTCGTTCGGGCCGCTCATGGTGGTCACATTGAACATTTATGAATGTATGGTAAACAAACTTCACGGTTCCACGGTTCATTTGATTGGTCAATCAAGGTTGTAGGTTGTTTGGTTTTGATATTATAGACCTTCAAAGTTGGGGTATTCTTTTTTACTCAGCCTGTATAATGCAGAAATATCATAAAAAATTTCAAAATTTGTCAGTCTGTAAAATTTTGAACTTACGAAATTTTTCCTTTTGAACATCAGAATGTGCACCAATCTGCTTAGCTAACCAGTAAATTGCAGAAATTTCACAAATTTTAGTAGTTGTGTTAGGTATATAATCTCAGTTTTGTACATTTATAGCCTATTTTCTTTTGGAAACGTAGGCTTATGAAATTACTAGAATATCTGTACGGATGTATGCGCCTCCTTGCTTCTATTTTATAGGAGCAGTGATGGCCATCTACTGATATGTTTTAAGGTTATATTTAATTTTTGTATTTGATTTTTATATTTTGACTGTTTTTTTTAAAATGTATTATGTGTATAAGTGTTTGTAAAATGGTGCACATTGCTTGAATTCAGTTAATCATTTATTCAAAAATATTTTACCATAAATTCCGATATACAAGGACAAAAGTCTCCAGGATGTGGAAAAACATGTCCAATTCAAATAAGTTACATACAGTCCCTTATACACTGTATATACACATTATCATATTACAATATTTAAAACTCTAGATAGTCCTTAACAGAATAAAATACATTAAATAATAAATACTTTTCAAAGTTACTTTTTAAAATTCTAGTGTCACTACTGTAGAATAATTTAAATTCTACTTGTAGCTTATAATAAATTTTAATAGCAGAATAATAAAAACTAGGGATAGGTCGAATAACGAAAAATATCGGTTCCGGTTCCGGTACCGATTCTATAATTTAAATATTGGTTCCATTTTGAATACTTGCATTTTGCTTGCAACTTCATTCAATCAGTGCAGGTAAAATTTATTAAATGTTTTATTTAACCTACCGTAGAACAATAACAAAGTGTGAAGATAAGATTTAATGTATACAGATAAACTTGTATTACATTTATTTAAAGTTAGTAACTATGTAACAAATTATTATTATTTTTTTTACATTAATAGATTGAGATATGCTTGGAAAATACTTTAACTAAATAACTCGCAGTGCTAAAACCTTTTTTATTTTATTAGCCATTCCAAGCATAATGCAAAGCTTTAACATTGTGGCATGGCTTTAACCTATGGTCATTAAAATAATGTCAACAAGGCGACCTGCTTCCTTTTTCTTTTTGCTTCTTTTACGTAACCCATAGTGACAGGGCGGCTCGCTTCCTTTTTTTTTTTTGCTTCTTTTATGCAGTAACCTGCTGGTTTTTTTTTGCTGTGTTGGAATGGCACACAGGGGCGGACTGTGAGATAAAGACAGAGAAGGGAGAGGGCAGTTTACGACTACCACTCGTTAATTTTTTTTTCATGTATGGCGGTGCACCCCAGAATTTTTTTCCTTTATTTTTGGGGAAAAGGGAGCGCTATACAGGAGGTAGTTATTTTTGTGAGGACAGAGTTTTGCAGTAAATTTATTGCTTTTTTGAAGTGAGAACCGAGCAGTTGTTGTTAACCTAAAACCGGTTCCCAGTCAAACCTCAAGAACCGGTATAAATTGGAACCGAAGAACCGAACCGGCCCATCCCTAAAAAACCTTTCTGATACAGTTTTAATAGATTTGTAGGAATATGCATATCATTCTTAGTGTCATGGGAGTGTACAGTTCTAATACTTTTAAAATTTGCACAATTTTCTTTAACAAACAACAACACTGACTAAATATACAAGCTTGGTAATGGCAATATATTGTGTTTTATAAATGATGGTTTACAGAAAACTCTGATTTTACAATGAAAAAAAATTCTAGTAGATGATGTCTGTGATTTAAAAAAAATTTTCAGCCTGAACTGAACTGCCCCAATGTATTATTCTATATGAGATAAGAGAGTGGGAATATGAAAAATACATTGACTTTAATACAAGTGAACAAACAATATTACTCATGTAATGTAAATTATATAAAGCAGACTGTAATGTGATTTTTCCAATTTTCAAAAACAGAAACAGCTGTTGTCTCAACTTGCTTTATACCAACATCATTGCATGAAATATCATTCAAGATACCCAATTTATATTATATTGTCAGCATAAAAATTTTGGTTGAATTTGGTTAAATTATTTAATATATATGACAAACTTATCAAAACGTTTAAAAGGCTGCCATTTTGAAAATAGTTGTCTGACCCACTAAAACATATAAATATTCATAGTCTGCCAAATTTGGTGGGAATTTGTTGGTTTTCTTCACTTTTATCATTAAAAATTAATTTGTCATGTAATGCTCTCTTACAAAATGGCAGACAAATGATACATTATGTGGACAAATTTATTGTTATTTATATTTGCCAGCATACACAGTTAAGTTGGAATTAATTACATGGTTTCAATAATACAGTGTGCTAAGCAAAAATGTATATATGGCCACCATTTTATAATAAGTGTCTTACCTACGTAAAACGTATCTGTTCACATCACCCGCTGTAGTACTACTTGTGTGCTAAATCTGGTAGGAATCTGTCAATTTTTTCCCACAATATGACAAAAACTTTATTCATATAGTGCTATCTTACAAAATGGTGAACAAAAGAAGTTATTTTTTGCTATATATGATACTTATAATAAATACTTTGGTCATACTAAATTTGGTTGGAATTGGNAAAAGAAGTTATTTTTTGCTATATATGATACTTATAATAAATACTTTGGTCATACTAAATTTGGTTGGAATTGGTTGAACAATATGGTAGATACACCAAATAAACCCAAAATATTTGTTATGGCAGTCATTTCGAAAATAAGTGCCAAATAAATTTAAATTGCTTACGGTTACATGGCCTTCCATTTTATTACTTACTTGTCAAATTTGGCAAGAATGGGTCGAGTAGTTTTTGATTTATAAAGGGCTTTATTTTTATGTGATGCTATCTCCCAAAATGGCTGACCAACAACAATATCCATCTCTAAATTCAATGCTTACATGATGCACTGCCAACATACAACATTTGGTTTAAATTGTTTCAGAGATAATACAATGTGCTAATTTTTCAAATGGCAGCCATTTTTAAAGTAAGCACCTGCCATAGTCAAAAACTACAAAAATCCGGTGTCCTTACTAATTACTATGTGTGTACCAAATTTGGTGAAATTTGGTTAATGCATTCAAAAGTAGAAAATGGGGACGCGCACATGCACAGACATACACACACATACGCAGGCAGGAAAGTGATCTCATAAAACTTTCATTCCTTCAGAAAGTAGGCTAAAAATTATACTGTCAAGCAATAGCAATTACATTGTACCATTACTGATCTATTATGACATATTTAATATTTGGTGGAAAGTGTTTAAATAAATAGACTTTATTCAACATAATATGAATGGTAAAACAGTCAGGGATAAAGGTATAAGCACAGAGGAACTGCAATCATCAAACCCAGGTTCACCTCACACTATGTGTTGGTATGGATACGTTTTACGAAGGGGAAAGCCTCCTGTGTGTAGTTCTTTATACTGCACGCAGAGAGTGCAAATTGAAACCTCCCTTAGAAATTATGTACATAAACATCTGCTAGGAGCGCTGTCTACTAGGACATAAGTGTAGGCACATCACATGGAACGCAACAGTATTGGCTGCACAGTTATCGACTGCAGGCTCAAGACATCCTCAGTGATGAAACAAACATTGTGCACAGTTAGAAGTAACATGGGACGAAAAGATGAGGTGAACCTTGCAGAAAGAAACATTATAGTGAATTTGCATAAACAGCACAAATCAGTAATTATTAAGTTTANGATGAGGTGAACCTTGCAGAAAGAAACATTATAGTGAATTTGCATAAACAGCACAAATCAGTAATTATTAAGTTTATGGGCTTTTCTGAACGAAACATCCTAGACCAACAAAAGTGGCATTATTGGGTTCTGCACAGCTTACCTTGTTCATATTCAGGAGGGCGTAATGTTAAAATAAGTAAAACATATTAAAAAAAATTNTTTTCTGAACGAAACATCCTAGACCAACAAAAGTGGCATTATTGGGTTCTGCACAGCTTACCTTGTTCATATTCAGGAGGGCGTAATGTTAAAATAAGTAAAACATATTAAAAAAAATTGTGAAATGTACGAGCAGTTTGCTTGGTTTGTTTACATCTATTAATGTCTACCGCCATTATTAATGACAGCGCATTGCTGATTTCACGCTTCCTAGCAGCCACGGATGTCATTACATGCATTTTAACGGTCAATTAAAAAAAAATCAGTCGCTATTGCGTCTTTGCCAGGTCTAGTTGTGCCGTCCTAATTTGACGGCTTTAAAAACGGAGAAAACAATAACGAGTGCTTCTGTGCGTTATATTTGACTGTAAATGAGTGTTTCATTGTGTTATATTCGGCTGAAAACTAGTGATTCAGTGCATTATATTTGCATGTGTGGTGGATTTGTGGAACACTGTGTTTCGTCGAGTGAGGTAAGGTTGAATTGGCAGGTGACAGAGGAATTATATCAGGTGAGTAAATTTATATTCTTTTGGTGTGTTTTACGGTTCCTTTAAATCCCTAAAATTGTAAATTTGTAGTTTAGTGTAAAACCCTAAAATCCTAGGTTAGTGTAAAACCCTAAAATTCTAGGTTAGTTTAAAACCCTACAATCCTAGGTTAGTTTAAAAATGTAAAATAGTGATTCACCCACCGTGGGGTTAGATTAGGTAGGCACATATTAAGAAATTAGTCGTACGTTAATGCCCCTCGTATATTCGAGTTCTGCATCAGTAGTAGAGTGGAAATATACCATTTTCCGTAAATGTTATTTTTTTTTTTACAGAAAAGCCCCTAAACTTAATAATTACCCACAAATCATATGGAGAAATTGCTCAAATTGTATTTAAAATTGTAGTTGCTATACAGTACGTACAATAGTGAAAAATGTCAACAAACAAAACACTCTGATTAATAAAGTTGCAAACAGAGCGATCACCAAAGCTTGACAGCAGGGAAAAGAGAAAAATAGTTTGCACAGTGAAAAATAAGCTTAAAATCTCAGCCACACGAATAGCAGCGGAAATGCACGAGCATGAGGGTAAAGACGTCCATCCTTGCACCATATGCAGGCATCATGCAAGAGTGCCAAGAAAGAAGCCCTATATCAGTGACGGGAATTGGAAGAAGAGGTTACAATTTGCAAGTGAATATGTCGCGAAGGACTCTGAGATCTGGAAGAAAGTTATTTTTTCAGGCGAGAGTAAATTTAATATCTTCCAGAACGATGGATGAATCCGGGTATGGAGGAAACTAAATACAGAGTGGGATTGCAAACTATTCTACCTACCGTAAAATATGGAGCTGATGGCGTTATGGTATGGGGCTGCGTGACAGCTTCAGTTGTGGGAGAACTTGGGCTTATTGATGGGACAATGGATAAATTTGTATTATAAAGTCATTCTACAACAAAATCTGAAAGTGAGTGTGGTGAATTATTAACACAAAGAACACGCAGCAGATCGAGAAATGTAAGTTTTATTTAACGAACTTTAACTACAACAACAACACACACGAGATGAACAATAGCTAACAGAGAATGTTTATTATTGGCTGAGGGCTCTAGACATTAACCAATCAGAGCATAGCTCACGGTTTATACTGCCAAATACAAAATTAGTTTCCTCCAACACAACCCTCTTAATTTTGTAATCACAATATTTCAAAAATTTGTAAATGCAAACATTTGTAGATAAGAAAAAATGATTTCACACGAATATCACATCTTAGCTATCAAGATTTCAATTACAAAATACTAAGCTTAACTTAAGGCAATAGAAGGGTAAGCTTAACTTTCATAAATTAAATTNTTTTTTTACTGTTGCAAGCTGTCCATTAAATCTGACATCCGTTAACTGTAAGTCCATTAAATTGAAGGATTACTGTTTATTATGTATTGATTTGCCATCAAATAATATTAATTTCCTTAATTTTTTGATTCAAAACAAATTTTAATTTCATTTGTAATTATTTCTACTTAAAGTCACTACTAACTTTTGTACCCATATATTGCCAGCCTAACATCTCAGTAGTGGGATTTGGCATTTACATTTCCCTTACTATAGCCTATGATTTTAGGTTTTATATGTCCAGTAGTTTGATATGTGTGCCTTAGAGTTTAATTCACAAAAGTTTTACATTGCTTAAGTGTTTATATTTTGCTACAGATGTACACTTGTGCATGTGTAGTTGTATGTGGGTGACCTATTATGAAGTCAATGTGACATGCATCTTCTGGGTCTATAGTAATGATTTTCTTAGGCTGTATATAATTCAGTAATCCAGCAAATTATGTTTCAAGAATCCCTTATCTTTTTTTTTTTTCTTTCATATTTAGTATGTGCCAACATCTGAAAATATACTGATGTTTGGGCCCTACATGAGTAACGTGTTCTGTGTATGCCTCTGATTTACCAAAATTTGTTAACAGTACTAATTTAACATAATATCCACTGTGTATTTCCAGTTGTTGTCATCTCTGTGGAGATGTCGGTAGTGTTCTATTTTTTCCTCTCATTGCGAGGGGAGGGGGTCATCCAGTTTAGATTCCTGGGACAAATTCTTCAAATTTTTCCGTGACCAGCTTACCTCCATACTGCAGAAGGCAATAGCCAACCACTGCAAGATCATAATGTGTGGTCTCTCTGGGTGTACTGAGGTTTCCATCACTTGAGATATTGCCTGGGGTTCCTACTAATATTAAGGGTGTCAACCTATGTCATTTCCTGCCGAGTGTATGGTAATCAAATGTAATGTTGATTGTACCTGCAGTCACAGGGTGGTGTGGCCCCTCTCGCTACTGGCACTGCAGGCAGCACAGCGATGCCTGGTAATTCCACGACAGAAAACTCATTCTTCATCACAGTGGCCAGTCTGTTACTGCATGAGCTGTCAAGCAAACTCAGTGCTTACTGCAAAATTGGACGAGTGTGGGATCTCCAGCTTGGCAAGTCCTGGTCAACTCAAGTCATGTGACTTTGAGAATAACCTCGTCGGAGAAGGTTCTTCCGAAATGCAGCACGTTGCACAGGAAGAGAAAGAATCTTGTGCAAACGAAGTTTCATCAGGATTGATGAATTCAGGTTCCACCAGCGCAAAGATAGTACGTCTCTTTGAGAAGCACGTGAAGCCAAAGAAACGACATGAGATTTTTAAAATGGCACAGGTTAGATGGAGCATTAACATTATTCCTACTGTATTTTGTTTGAAAAGGAAAGTGCAATAAATGTGATTGGTGTAATGTATCTGCAGTTATTTACAGGCAGAATTTGTGATTGGTGTAATGTACCTGCAGTTATTTACGAGCAGAATGTATCAGTTTTGTCTGATATGATGGATTGAAGTTTTATGCTACAAGAAACCATTTATGTTAAACGTAAGTTCCTAAAATGTTACGAATTAAGACAGATGCTTAGTAATAGTGTAGTGGAGTCTGTATGTAGGAGTTCCTGTTTTTCCTTTTAGTTACCACATATGGATGAAATTTGCCTTTTCCTCGCAAAAGGACTCTTTTGATTTTGAGAATCGTGCAATTTATATGATAAAGAAAGAAATATTTTATTATTCACTGTCACTGCTCATGTAAATGGGAACATATTGGAGGGCCTCTTGAGAAAATTTTCATGTTAATCTAGTATCATATATGTTGCTTTAAGGATAGTTTCAACCAGCCATTTTCTAGCTATTGTGTACTTGGAAAGCAAAATGTAATTTGATGACAAACTCAAAATTATTTCAGTGCAGTTGCTTTCTACATAAAATATTATGCAAAAAATGTACGAAACGTCTGTTTCATAACATAAAAAAAACTATCGAGGAGATTGCTGCCAAATAGAGTTAAACAATTTTGCACCTGGTCTGTTGAATTTAATTTAGTTCCAGTCCTCTCCCACTGAAAGTTTCTAATAAAAAAGGGGCATCTATTCTTGTTCAAAAATATTAATAACGGGGAGCCATAAGACAAACCAGTCTTATAGAAAGTTGTCTCCATAACTCTCTCAACTTTTCCATTTTTGTCTGTAACCTCATCCCCTTTCCTATTTATCTCTGCAACACCATTGTATTTGTTTGTATTGTCTTTACATTTTTCTATATGGGGTCATGGTAGTGTAGTGGTCAGGCTAATAGCTTCCCACCAAGACGAACTGGGTTCGATTCCTGGTGGGGTCACCCAGATTTTCGCACGTGCGAAACATGGGGGTTGTTGCCATTGGCCGGTCATCTCATTTCACTCTCACCAACGCCCAATAACTCACTGTTAAGCATAAACCAAAACCTCTTAACTTTCAACCCTTTAATTATTTATACTGCGTCTATTTTCTTTGTTCTCCGTTTAGTTCTTTCTTTTCTTCATTTCTTTCTCATTTATTTAATTTCCCAGTTTAATATTCAATCTCCTGTTGATTCTTTTCCACTTTCATTTGTCTTCCCATTCTGTAATATACACTGTAAATTATGGTTTTATTTTACCAGTTTACAATGTATTTTTATGAATTTTGTAACTCAAAATGTTTATTTGGTAAGATTTCAGGACCTCTTTCTTTTGTAGTATTATGTTTTTGTTAAATTTGCCTGGAATTTATTTTAAACCCCAAAATGCAGTTTAATCTGTAAATTAAGTTAAAATTATTATTGTATATGTACTCAAGTTGTAATGTTACTTGTTCTTTTGTGAAGGTAGCAGCATGCACTGCCAAGGTGCAAGGGTGCCACTGCATTGTTGATGTAGGGTCTGGTATAGGTCACCTGGCTCGCATGATGGCATATGGGTTTGGATTGAGAGTGTGCTGCCTTGAGGCCCAGAATATCTTATCAAATCAGGCAAGGTGTGCAAAATATTCCTTTATCCACGTACATCAGTACTCTTCTATCTTAGGTTTCAATTGCATACTAGGGTGACATGCACATATGGCAAGGATGCTAGATCAGTGATGGTTTGCACCAAACCTCTACGCAGTTCTGTTTATAGCAGTGAGTTGGTACTCAATTATACTGTGTACCATATAAGAAGGCCACATTCTTGACAGTTGACAATCTCTGCGCCGTTTTGTTTATGTATCCATTCGCCATCAACTGGTGTGTCAAGTATAGGCTTTGTTGTGGCGAGTCAGTGCGTCCAGGAGGTGCTGCTACGTGTGGCAATTGGTGAACTGCTTGGGTGGCGCTGCATTCGTAAACGGAGCTTGGTGGACGTGTGTAGGGTCGTTCGTAAACGCTGTACACGAAATATATGTTACTTTAAAAACCATACAGAGCTCGCGGGAAAATAAAACCATTTGTATATGCGCGTAAATACGTTATTTTGAAAACAATAAAACTATAATATGTTTCTGGGTGTAGTTCGAGATACGGATAACAGATA
>NQII01008080.1:14244-79127 GCA_002778355.1 Clitarchus hookeri | reverse complement strand
AATTAATATTTCCAATAAATCAAATTTTGTAATTTCCATAAGTTACTATATTTTATTTCCAACTGAAAAAGCTGGTTTATATATTATATGTATATATATAAATTTTTTATTGTGCTTTTTTTACAAGTCCCAGTTGGATATTTGCCATTATTTTTTCACTACAATTATTGTTTGGCATTTAATGAGAAATTTTTTTGCTTTATCCTCCAATGTCGTCGCGGAAATTTTTGAGAAATCTCATTAATCCGAAAGCATTGCATATAGGACTGGGTGAGTCATGGAAAGTGTTATGGGTGCCTGGGCGGTCAGAGCGGCCCACAGGTCGTTCTGAGTCGAGCTCTGGTATGCTCTGCAACACACATCCTCCACTTACAAGAGTTGCCTCTGCTCCACTTGCCGCGGGCAGCTATAGCGAGCTGACCACTGCACGTGAAAAGTAGCACGACTCAGTTGGGACCAGGAAAGTGCGTGGGTTCATTAACCTGTACATTATACTTTACAATCCCGTGTATATTAAAGTGATTGTCCTTTTTTGTTGGCTGCCTAGAGGTGGTTTGCACGTGATATGCCCATCTTTTGTTGTGCTATTATTATNTGATTGTCCTTTTTTGTTGGCTGCCTAGAGGTGGTTTGCACGTGATATGCCCATCTTTTGTTGTGCTATTATTATTGGCATGAAGTGCTCCAGGGCACGTTTCACAATATGTGGTCCAATAGCATACGTATCATAAACGAGCAGGGCTTGGAGGTCTAGCACGATACCAACTGAATCTGCAGTCTGCTGCTGAGTCATTACTAAAATATCACTTGTGGATGTTTACTCGATTAGAAGACTAGCACACATTTTGCAACTTTGTGTAATAATGGAAGAANACTCAGTTGGGACCAGGAAAGTGCGTGGGTTCATTAACCTGTACATTATACTTTACAATCCCGTGTATATTAAAGTAATTGTCCTTTTTTGTTGGCTGCCTAGAGGTGGTTTGCACATGATATGCCCATCTTTTGTTGTGCTATTATTATTGGCATGAAGTGCTCCAGGGCACGTTTCACAATATGTGGTCCAATAGCATACGTATCACAAACAAGCAGGGCTTGGAGGTCTAGCACGACACCAACTGAATCTGCAGTATGCTGCTCAGTCATCACGAAAATATCACTTGTGGATGTTTACTCGATTAGAAGACTAGCACACATTTTGCAACTTTGTGTAATAATGGAAGAANTTATAATTGTGTGCATAATATTTTATGTATTGTGAAATGTTGTAACAGCCCATCAAAACAAAAAGTATCAATTAATATTTCCAATAAATCAAATTTTGTAATTTCCATAAGTTACTATATTTTATTTCCAACTGAAAAAGCTGGATTATATATTACATGTGTGTGTGTGTGTGTGTATATATATATATATATATTTTTTTTTATTGTGCTTTTTTTACAAGTCCCAGTTGGATATTTGCCATTATTTTTTCACTACAATTATTGTTTGGCATTTAATGAGAAATTTTTTTGCTTTATCCTCCAATGTCGCCGTGGAAATTTTTGAGAAATCTCATTAATCCGAAAGCATTGCATATAGGACTGGGTGAGTCATGGAAAGTGTTATGGGCACGGGTGAAACTTACGCAAGGCAGAAGAACGAAGAAGAAGAGGGAGAGAAACGACCCTCGGCCATCTTTGTCCTCCATTTCCTGGAACATGGCATCTCGCAGAGAGAGTGTCACCCAGAAGGAGGGTTGGGGTTGGCACTTGTTTCGTACCTTAAAACTGGTTTCTGTCTGATACTCCTGGAGTAGCGAGACCAACAGGGTACGGAAAAGCGATGGACTATCGCAAGTCCAGTAAAATTAAATTATTTTTGTCAGCGCCCAGAAAAGAGGCGCAGGCCCGCGCTGCTAAATAACTATGTGTTACAGACTATTCATGGAAAAGTGAGCAATTTTGAAAGCCCTCTTTTATGGAATAACATTCAATAAATATGTTTTATTTTAGCATTAGATGTTAACTTCCGAGTGCGGTGTAATATACACTCAGNTGGAATAACATTCAATAAATATGTTTTATTTTAGCATTAGATGTTAACTTCCGAGTGCGGTGTAATATACACTCAGGGTTTATTACTTACATAACATTTATTTTAAAAAGGTGGTTAAAGGATAAAAAATTGCAGAATGGAAAAAAGTAACTAGGGCCTCAAAAGTGCTAATTCAACGTAAACATCCTATAGTAAAATATTTTCGTTAAAATGAATAAACCTGCAGAGTGTAAATGTATTTAATGTGTTTGTTAATGATTTTTATTAGTATTATTTAAGGAAAGGTGTACTAAAATGTATGAATGCAACTACCAGTTCAACTTACAGTCCTAGCACTTGCGAGAACTTTGATTCTGCAGTAAACATCCATCATGAAATACCAGAGTTGTTCTCCGAGGACAAATTCACATATGTAAGTCTATTTATTTATTTAGACTTAATTTATACTGGCGAGGCTAAGGCTTCAATGTCTTCTCTTACACTTAACCAGGTATAACAAAATGTACACATATGTAAACATAAAGAGCAAAAAAAAAAACTTCAATTGACAAGAGGCGAAACAGAAATATGATGGCTCAAATGGATTAAACTCTAAAAATGATCTGAGTTTTCTCATTGCAGTATTTACATGTCTTGAGCAGAACTAGAGACAAGGGAATGTTTAAAGAAATAAAATTACAATAGCACGGTAATATGGATCTACAATAGCACAATAATATGTATCATAATCTGCATTACCAATCATAAATATAAACGTGTAAAACGTACAAAGTACCTAAGAGGAAAACAAATAAAAAGATCTATAATAAGCACTTAACAGATTAATAAAAATTGAATGCACCAACTTCTTGAAATAAATTGATGAATCGACAGCAACAAATTACACATTGATTAAAGCGAATGTATAAATCAACATGTGTAGCTAGGGTATACAAATATTTAAGGCAAAAAAACGAAAAAAAAAAAAAATTAAAAATATTACAGTATAGTGATGTATGTGTGCGTGTATTCATCGCTGCATATTCTTAATGCACTTGGCAGCACTGCTCTTAAAAGTTGTTAGTGTTGTCAAATTCCTTACCTCTACTAGTAAATTATTCCACGCTCGTGTGACAAAGACGGTGAAGGAATTTGCATATAACTGGGTTTTGTGAGCTGAAATATTTAAGCGAGATGTATTTTTAGCACGCATATCAATAGTGTTGTCATCCCCCAAGGTTTTCAGCAGATTACTTAAGTATTGTGATTTTGTAATATAAAAGGATAGTATTTTGTACGCTAGTGTGAGACTGTGGAGCTGACATCGTTAGTCCAGATGTAACCAATTAAGTTCATCAAAGTAAGGAGACAAGTGATCACATGATTTTAGGTTTAACAAAAATTGAACACAACAATTTTGTATGCCTTGAAGTTTAGCTGCAAAATTTTGCATGATGTCTCCATAAACCATGTCACAATAATCAAAAATAGGGAATATCAGGGACTGTACCAATGTTAATTTGGCTCTAAGTGGTAGAACATTCTCAAGCCTATAAACAGTAAGTAGTCTAGCACAATATCAGGGAAAGTCAATCTATAACATTAGTTTAAAATTCTACGAGAACCGATAATAAACATTGTGTCTCTGCAGGATTCAATTTGAACATATTTCTACTACACCAAAGGTGTACCAATTCAAGGTTATTATTTATGTCCTTAACTAAAGAGCTGATAAGTTTCGGAGAAGCAGATGAATACAATTGGAGATTATCCGCATATAATTTATGAAATTTTTTTTTAGCACTGATGATACGTCATTAATGAATAAGGAAAAAAGAAGCGGTCCAAGTACACTACCCTGAGGAACGCCTAAGTTCATAGGTTGCCAGGAGGACTTGCCATCAATGATGACACACTGATGAACACACTGATGATGACCTTGAAGATACAAAGTCATCCACTGTACTTCATTATCTCAGAAATGAAAATTTAGTTTTAGTTTTTGCATGATAATGTCATGATTTACCATGTTAAAAGCTTTACTAAAATCTAATGAAACCAGTAGTCACCTGAGTTTTATCTATGGCCAGTCTGATAGTCTGCAATATCTATAAGAGCAGTGTACGTACTAGGTCCTGTACGGAAGCCAGATTGGTAACTGTTAAATAATTTGTTGTCGTTCACATATTTATACACTTGTTGATGTACTAGATTTCAGATTATCATTTTTAAAAATGTTAATAAATTTTTTTGTTTCCAAAAAATACAAAACTCTAATGATTCTAATATCACAAGTTGTTATGATTTACTTAATTTATCAGTTAAGTAAATATAATTTTGTTGTGTTTTATAGAAGTACGTCAAGCGATATTGAGGGGCTTATTCTAAGTTATTAGTTTCCTTTCGACAAAGAGATTCGTTATCAAAAGAATTTTCTTTTTATGACGAAAGGAGCTATTCTAAGCGCATTCTAGTGTTCGTTTGACGTCACTGTGTTCAATATCAAACTCTGAACGATAATGAAGCCCTTCAAGCTTTCGTTACGGAGTTTTATTATGAAAACTTAGCGGGTGTGCGGTACAGGTTGTTATTTGTGAGTGCGGAAGAAGAGAATCATGAAGTAATGTACCTTCACGCATTACAAAAACATAACAAAATATTTCCACTGCAAAAATTAACCTTTCTATTTTAATTTGTGAACCATTTAAATAGCAGTGTAGGCTGGCTATTGTTTGGGTATTTATTATTTCATTACAGTTGTTTATAATAAAATATGAGAACATAAAATTTATTTTCAAAAATGTAGTTAGTAAATAAACTGATAGGTAGCGCGAAACTGTAAATAATTCTTGGGAGTATACAATAAAATGACTTTCTCTTGATAATAATTGAGTGAAAATTCATACCATATTGGACTAGAAACACGACAGCATATATTTTGTTTTCCATAGCTTATTTTATAATCTTGGTATTGAAAATAACAAACAGAACAGTGTGTCCATAAATAGCTTGCAACCAAAGAGATAAATAGTCTTGGAGGAAAATCTTCATACATGTGACAACCAAAGTTCTGTCTGCTCTCTCCTCGTATATGCGAGAGCCCATTTCAGCACATACAAAATTATAGCATATTTATGTATATATAATACATCATACATCCAGCCGAGTAAGAAAATAGTTAAATGTCGACAGCAAATTGGACACATTTGACTAGCAAAATATACCTTTTACTTAGAATCAATTATTTGTTTAATATTAACATTTAAAACCTACCAAACGCAAACAAAATATTTGAAGGGTTCTACTGCTTTAGTTTGATAATGTTTTCAAACTGAAGTATTCATAATTTATAAACAAACTCCCATAATTCAATTACAGTTCATTTGAGTAGTGTTGCCATCTTGCATTCGCTAACGAAAACCCGAACATTGCCGAAGGCTTGGTGGGCTGTAACGAAACATGGCTTAGAATACGAAATTGCCTTTCTCAAAGATTTTATTCGTTTCGAAAGCTTTTGAAATGTAATAAATATGAAAAATTAATGAATAACTTAGAATAATCCCCCTGCACTCCTACTGAACCCAACCTGTCTCGGAAAGAGGCCTACTCACTGTTCGATTTGGGACGCTTATCGCAGATGGTGACTGCAATGAAACAGCACGTTGCTAAAATTACGACCATATCCTAACTTCACAGTGGAAACATTGAATGCAGAAATCAATGTGTTGCGTACTTATGGGAACACGTTAAAAGAAATTGCAACCAATACATTTGTGGAAAATTCGAACTGCAATTGTGTCCTCAGTGCATTATTGGGAAAGTCGTACATATTACAGTGAACTGGAACAGCCGCATATGCTCAAAACACATGCTCTAAATGCTTAAAACACATTTTTGGGGACCACTCGCAATGTAAAATATATTTTTTCTTATGGTAGGAAGAAAAATTGGATCCCAGAATTACGAAACAGCGTAACTTTGTCCGTAGTTGACAATGTCCAAAATCATTCAATTTTGAACATTGTAAGGAGTCTCGTGAAAGATGTGGATAGTAATTCAGTAGAGCAGTTCAAAAACATACATCTCTACATCATGTAATATATATATATATATGCATATGTGTGTGTGTAGATATATATTAGCATGCTCATTTAAAAAAAATATGGTTGCAGGTAAAAGTTAATTTTTCCATGTCTCGCGTACAACATTACAATTAAAAAAAATTGATCTACAATGAACCTAAACTTGAATTAGCAACCTATATAAAAATGACATACTAATACTTATCACAACCAGATGTCACGGGAATTTTTTTATATTGCCTATTAAATAACATATTCAGTTTCTTTTAGGCCGCAGCAGTAGGCAACAGTTATATTATATATATATATATATGGAAAAGTTCTTTCCCAACTTCAACTGCGCTAGAAATATTTTTCTTAATCAAAATAGTGTTTTGCGTATAGAAAAATATATATAAATTTTTCTATACGTAAAACACTATTTTCATTAAGAAAAAATATTTCTAGCGCAGTTGAAGTTGGGAAAGAACTTTTCCATACTTACACTTACACACACGCACAGAAACACACATGCAGAGGTTCAAATTTTCAATACATGCGTTCATCGGTGCTGTGAAAATATTCAGTGCTCTCATTTTGCAACACATGGACTTGAATTCGTAGCGGGTACATACAGGTTAAATGTTGATTTACCTTTCATTAAAAGAATCCAAAATTAAATGTTGCACGCGAAGTAGCTGTATGTATCAGCTAGAATTGCGAACTGGCAAAGCCGCGTTAAAAATCTCATTTGACTTTCAGTGTAACAAAGATGCGTAGGTGTTAGTGCAGGTACATGTGTCACTCACTTGCTGTTCAAGTAGTTGGTGATGCCCTTCTTGAAAACTGCTGTTGTCAGGAAGTGGTCCATCATCCGGATAATTGATGCACCTGGAAATCAGTCGCCAAAGAAAATTGTTTATTTTCTTATTAACATTGATGCTTAAAGTATAAATGCTGCATATGAAGAGAGACAGGATGTGTTTGGTTAACTGCGACAAGTTTCAATGGTAATGTGACCTGTTCCGAGAAATAAATTTTGTTACGAAGCCAATAATGGAGACGCATCGTTATGCTGCTAGGCATGGTGTTCTTTAACTTCCTCACTCCTGGCAGGGAGACAGTCCACCACCCACACAACACTAGCCTGCTACTTATCTTCCAGGAAGATGAGTTCAATGGCATCTAACAAATATGTTTTTAGTGCCCATACGGTACGTAAAGCTGGGAGTGGAGCAACTGCAGAAGGTGTAGGCTACCAATGGCAACCTCAGTCGTGTTTTTCCGAATGCAAAAATCAGATGTAACCCTGCCGGGAAATGTTTATGGATCAGCTTTGGCTTTTGTTACAGTAGATTAGGTTGGGTGGATCTACACATGACCACTACATCACACATTTTCATTTTGTGGCCACATCAATAGCTGGCTGTACAACACACCTGTGGAGGAATGCAATGCCGTTGCAAGGATGCGGGAGGTACGATACTAGATTGGAACGCACTGGCCTTTTAGTAAGAGGCCACCAGACATTGCACCAATGTTGCAATACTTGTGTTCAGCCTGGGGTCATCAATTGGAGTACTGTTAGTTTGTGTATTGAAATGTGCAAGATGCAATTATACAAACAATAAGTACGATACTGAACACTTCTAACGCAGTACAACTGCTACCTTTGTTTTATTGGGGGTAGGGAATGCAGTGGTCGAGTAGCTAGCGCACAGACTTCCCGACAGCGGTACAGTCTGGGTACAATTCCCAGCAGGGCCAAGTCTGCTTCTTGTGTTTGCAAAATGTGGAAGTTGCTACTGGCTGGTGGGTTTTTACCAGTCCTTGCCTTCCATTGCTGCTCCTCTCCCACCTGACTTCGCCTCCATGGGCGCTAAAGACGTGTCCAAGTGCCTCTCGAATCTCTTACTTTATTTTCCTGGGAAGTTGGCACCTGTCTCCTCTGTGGCCATAAACACCAAACAAGCCATAGCTGGTCACATCAATAACCTACAGGACAAACCAGTTGCAGCATCACACTACAAAGATATTGATTCCTGCTACAGTACCAGAGTTGTGAGAGCCCTACCACCTTCAAGCAATAGCTCAGAACTCAGACGCTGGCAATTGACTCATCAATTTATAACCAAAAACCAGGCCTCAACATACTCACCATACATGCAAATTTTTTATTTTCCCGCCACACTCTAGTTTGCCACCTGCCCACTAGGTTTTCTACCAACAGTACCCTTCCACCATATTGCAGTGTCCTATAATTCGCCGCCCAATTAAGCTGGCCTAGCGAGAAAAACGTTGTGGTCATGCAACCACGTTACAATAATGTGTGTGTGTGCGCATGTGCATGCACCTGTTGACAAGAACTAGACTGTGAGTACGTGAATTCCTGTCCTTTTACATATTTGTGTTTGCCCAGCGGCCTACTTGTAACCTTAACTCACTTGACAAACAAGCTCTCTACTATTATCAAGAGTGGTATTACTGAAACATTAAATATGCAACTCTTCAAGTTACAGTGTGATGTCGCCGGTGGGTTGCAGGGCCGGCACATTTACAACTTGGAATATGGTCGGCAGTATCATCAGGTCCGTACGGCATAGGGCACGATAGTGTTGACATCTAGTGTGGGCGCCAGCTAGTTTAAATTATCTACTTGAACAAGCATAAGACTCATTGAGCACACTCGAGCTTGTTTACGGATAGGCGTAACTCTGCACCCTGGCGAAATGCTCATGGATAAATAATGACTGGTCACATGCTGCTGCGATATCATTGTCCATGTGAGATAACTGCGAGAAAACACATTTGAGATGGAAATGGGTCAGTCACCTGATATACACCATGAAGCGGCGGTAAAATATCACGTATGTGTCGGCATGGCCGCGATTAAGCAGGGGTGACCCTGAGATGGGGTGCATCTCACTGAACATGCAGTGAAGCTGCTACCAGTCGTTCACAACAAACAAAAATTATTATCTGATACCTGTATATATTCCCAAATTGAAAGATCGTGATGATGGTGCACACTGTCCTATGCACTCGAGCAGGTGTACAGCCAAGTCCCTGCACTCGCCGATAACTGTTCAAAAAGTCTCGTGGATGACAACTGAGAGTTAATGAGTGATTGAAGCCGGTGGTGGTGTGATTTGAACATGGTGAGGTGTGTGTACTCAAGGCAATGCAAAAACAATACAAATGTTCTAATAGATTATGTTACATGCTATTGCAGTGAAAAGCTGTTGATGACAAAAGATGAATGCCCTGAGCTGTGACAAGCGTGCACCCCTTACTCCCTGCCAACCCAAGCTCGTTGATTGGCCTGAATGTTGACATGGTGGCAGGGACACTATTCACTTTGACAAAAGTAAACATCCCTTGACTAAATCATTGTAAATGAGATGGCAGTTACACAAGATGACCTTGCATTTACATACAAATGACCCAAATGCATTTTACACCTTATAATGATTATATATATATATTCCTCATACGCAATTATTGCGCTAAATGCGTATCAGGGCAGTTCATTGCCGCCAGGTTGCTGGGGCTGTGACCTGGGCTGCTGAGGTCAGTGCAATCACTGTAAAAATATTTGGGAACATAACAAGTTGCCCAAATGAAAAATTACATGCAATGCAGTCTGTGCTCTTTTCATTCAACATGAAAACAATTTACATCGGTGTTCCGGACATGTCCCAGCACATGACAAACATGTGAGCGTGTACATATATGACAGTGGTCGTGTAACACACATCTCTTTCCCCTGGGGAGATCCGGTCTGTCACTTCCTACATGTGCTGATTAATTACATTGAACACTGATAATTAAGCAAAGATTAAAATAATCTACACTGAATTACCTATCAACATGAACAAGTGGCGGCATGGCCGATGTTAAGTGCCAGGTTAATCACGACACTTTATCTGCAAAATAAAATGCTATTGATAACCAACCTTTGCCATAAGATATTCTGTCGAAGATCTCGTTGATCTCGTCAGGATGCTCGACTTCGATGGAGATCTGATGGGAGGACTGCAAGGCATCTAGCGAGAAGACATTCTGCAGGTCGAATATGACAAACTGCTCCAGGATNCAAACTGTCAGAAACAGTCATCTCACAAACTTGTTCAATTTTTTAAAATATGTTGCACTTATTTTAAAGCGATGCCCCTAGTATATTCGTGTTCTGCATCATTAGTAGAGTAGAAATATATCATAATTTTAAATTTTTATTGTGTTTTTCAGAAAAGCCCCTAAACTATATAATTACCAAAAAGTTAATTGTGTGAAGCAAAGTGCATAGTGACAGTATTTGCGAAAACAGAAAATACTGTACTGAAAATTTAGTTGCGATTGATTGGTTTGTAATGTTCACTGTGTGGCTACAAGTCATCGGAAACCCCGTTGCTCTTAATAAATTTGCTCAATAAGATTACTGACTAACAAATGCATGTTTGATAAGACAACAGAGGGAGCTGTGTGTATTTTAAAGGGGCATGATTTTACAGATACCTTAAATTAAGGCATTTTGTCAGAGAGATTTATCAGCATTTAATCATAGCTCGGTCCACCGTTAGTGATGATATTGGAAAGTGGAAATAACTTTGAAGCACTGACCTTAAGCAATACTCTGACAGGCTGAAGGAACTAACTGATCAAGACTGATGAACTCTGAAGCAAATTGTGTGGACGAATCTTGTAACAGCAATGTTAATAACTGCAGAGGCTTGATGTATCTCAGGTACAGAGCACACAGCTCCAACATTGCTGGACGTGCTGCAAACATCATAATTTGACTGGAGTGATGCGTCACAGTACATGATCTGGCCGTCGACTGTTCATGTGTTGTCAGTGTGGATGCCTGGTAGTAGTGTAATGGTCTGGGACATTTTCTTTTGATTTGGACTTTGGTCATATTTTGAGTTGATGGTTCAAAGAATTCTGGCATTTACCAAGGCTCTTGGACTATCACATTGTGACAACAGTTTGGGACATACTTTTTTTTTTTTTTTTCTGTTTTATGTGATGGCTCCACTGTTCACAAAGATGAGGTCAGTTCTGTCATGGTCTGAAGACAACATGGTGGTATTGTTTAACTGGTTTACCCAATGTCCCTACTTGTCTCATAAAGAACATCTTTTCGATGAACTGGAGCATCGTTTATACCGCAGAACTATTTGACCAATATCAACTATTCGTGATACTGCAGGAAGAATGGAAAGAAATTTCACCATTTGTATACCGTGACTTATTTGAGAGGCTACGCCAAATAGTTAACACCGTAATAACTGCAAAGGGAAGTCTATACACTCATTTTCAAGAAAAAAATGGATCGCCATGAAGAAATCACACAAGTACCACACAGTATCATTATGGCCAACATCTGTTCCATTTGTGTTCAATGCAGTTTGCTTGCATGGATGTGTCGCTATGGGTCATGCCTGTTCCTCCATCATTCATAGCTGCAAGACACCGAATAAGGCCATAGCAGCAGTGTGAGCCAGAGAGCCAAGTTCAGTGAAAAAGCAGCATTCCCCAAAGGTACATTCGACAAACCTTTGTCCAGCTGGATGAGTTTGAGAGAGGCCCACATCGTCGTTCTCCAAGAGACAGGTTGGACATTGTAGCCATTGCTCGCCCCTTAAACCGTTCTGCCTACACTGTAAGTCAATGTTGGACACAGTGGGAACAGGAGGTTACATACAACTGTTGATAAGGCTCGGGTCATCCCTGCAGACGACCATCAGGCAGGATCTTTTCATTGCAAGCTGTAAGCAGTGCACAGGTATCGCTACCCACCATCCAGGGACATATCACTACAACTGGGGATATACCTGTGTCCACCAGTACTATATCCAGGCAGTTAGCAGAGCAGGTTCTGTCGTCGCTGTGTCCCTCATGACGTCTTACCATTAAGACCCGAGCATGTCTGACCTGCCAGAATGGGCAATATGGCAGCTTGTGCATTTCTGATGAGTGGTGTTCAGCGACGAATCATTGTTCTGTCTGGACATGGACGACCAAATTCGAGTATGGATACATCCTGGCCAGTACCATGATCCACACTTCATTGTAGAGTGGCACACCACCCCAACGAGAGGTGTCATGGTGTGGAGTGCCATTTCCTACGATTTCCACACCTCACTGGTGGTGAATGAAGGATTCCTGATGNGAGAGGTGTCATGGTGTGGAGTGCCATTTCCTACGATTTCCACACCTCACTGGTGGTGAATGAAGGATTCCTGATGGTGCTGCGATATGTCTCGGAAATGTTGTGACCTTTCTAATACAGCTTGACAACCCCATTTCCCAGCAGAATAATGCCTGGCCTCACACAGCGCTGGTATCTCTGGCCTGCCTTTGTGATGTCAACATGCTTCCTTGGCCAGTAACATCCCCAGACTGCTCACCCATCGAAAACTTTTGGAAGCAGATTGAACTGCAGCTTCAGCCAGCAGCAACTATGGTGGATTTGGAGGGCCAGTTGTGCCAGCTGTAGCAGGGTCTTCCTCAGGACAACATCAGACGTCTGTATGCCTCCATGTCCGACCGCATCGCCACCTGTCTCTGCACTATGGGTGGTCCAACACCATACTAAGTGTTGGTCTCCTGCAATACATGCTTGGCATGGTACAAGATTTTGATGTTTTTTTATACATACTACCATGTCCTGTGCCTGTACCCACTTATGTGGCCCTGTGATGGCACCTTCAGGGTAATAAATTCTTTTTGCAAATGAGTGAGTTATTATTTACATGTTCGGTGCCTTGAGAACCAACAGTAATGGGTATCCTGTCACTTTTAGGCACATTGTTCACTTTTAGTAAGTATGGCTTGGAAAACATTAACTTTCTACTCATCCTGAGTTGCTTGTATTGTTAGTGCTATGAGGCGTAGTGGAAATATGACACCTTCAATCTTTTAAACAGTANCTCATCCTGAGTTGCTTGTATTGTTAGTGCTATGAGGCGTAGTGGAAATATGACACCTTCAATCTTTTAAACAGTACCATATATTTGCGAAACACATTCGCGAGAATCGCCGTCTCGACAACATACTTCATTCATCCATAGACAAAATACTACTGTCATACATATACACACTCGTAAGTTAAGTTACTCTTAATACACTGCATATAGCAACGAAAGGTAGACAAGTTTACAACAGTGTGCCAACTTATGAAAATAATCCCTGCCTCAGTGCAGGTTGTTTAGACATGAAACCACTACTTTACTGATTGCATTGCATCTTACAACAGCTTGCACTCTGACAAACACCATCATTCAACTACTGACTCCAAAATAATATTTCTAAGTTGCAATGGATGTGTCAGTACCATGCTAAGTCTATATTAGACTTAGAAATTTAAGGGGAGTAACCTTATGGTAATTGGTGCCTGTGGGTCACATTCAAGTAGTGATGGTAAATAAGTCTAGGGACTTATTAAATAAGTCATGACAAATGGTGGACCACTGGTAATGCAGTAGTATGTTGGGCTATCAGGTATACAGTAGGTGAATGTGGCTGCTCGTTCGTGTTTTCTTGTGCATATGTTTATGGTCGGGCACTGCTAAGAGCTGGAAGTGGCCAGGGTTAGCTGCCTGGCCTGAGATTTGTACTCTCCTAAGTTGATTAAAAACGGCACCAGTGGCTGGAATGGCAGGACATTCATACCATTCAGGAACTATGGGAGATTTCCTGCTGGATGCTGTGAGTGTGCTCTCCAGCCATATCCGCCCGACATCAATTTCTATGTTAGCATGGTCCCAAGATCAGACCATTACTGCAGCGTGAGTGAGGAGTTGTAAAAGCTGTGTGCTAGTTTGATGTTTTAACCAGTGTCCCAGTAATACTTCAGTGAACCAGATGTTTTGCAGTATTTCTGAGAGTCATGTCAATGATTCCTTTCCCAGTTCATGGACTGAGACTGACGATCCACAGTGCAGTTAGAGGGATTTTAGAGGCCCCAGATTCAGAGAGTAGGGACTGTAACTAGAAGAGTTACCTATCTCATAACTGCCTCCTTTGCCACAAAGGAATGTTGCCCTTAAATTATGCCAAGAATCTATAACACCAAAACCGAGACCATCTCCTTTGTTCAGTGGCCACCAACCCCTCTACAAACTGCAGCACTGCCCAGTTCAACCCTCTTCCTTGCCTTATGTGTCCACTTAATCAGGGGTTGTGCCTTTGGATGAAACCCATTCGGAAGCACACTAGTACCATCAGTTCCAGCTCTCGTGGTGGTGATACACCTGTGGTGGTTGTCATACATATGCACCCAGACTTCTGAGGTCTTTAGTATGGTGACGTTTTCTCATAATTAATATTTNTGTGGTGGTTGTCATACATATGCACCCAGACTTCTGAGGTCTTTAGTATGGTGACGTTTTCTCATAATTAATATTTTGCATGTCGTTTTCAGATTTATTACAATGGGTAATAGTTCCAGTCTACAATGTAACTAATTACTTTGGAATATGTTAACTGTTTTAAACTACGACTTCATAGTGTTTATAAGGCAGGGTTTGAGAGTTTTAATGTCATAGTGACAGATAATGTAAATAATTTTTACTTCCTGATATGCAGCATGGCAGTGAGGTTGCTTAGAATTATTGTAATGGGGCTAATTACATCAAGGTTTGTTTTATGCGAACAAGCACCAGGCGAAGAGGCAGTTAGCTATACAACATGGGTGTAGGATCTAGATACGCCCGAACGTTGTGAGTAATATCTAACAAACCAGTTGGGCACATACGAGATCCTTGCACTCAAACACACCATGGTCTGGCCAAGCTGCGCCATTAGTTTGGACTTATGTCTTCCCCTACTGGCTGTCCATGTCAGTCCTGGGGTTGTTTCGCCACTCACCATGTCGACCCTTCTCATGGGACGTGAACCCTCAAGGTCTGTTTGGCTTTGAAGCCAACCACTGCCACCATGAGTCCACCCATTGATTGGTCACATGAGCTTCTCCTGTGGCATTACTTAACTTTCAATGGCACTTATGGGTTATTGATCACCCACTTTCACCATGCCTCAACCTTTACCATTCCTTACAGTTCTTCATGAAGATTATGAAGAATACATGTTTTATGCCCCAACAACCTGAATGCTCAGTAANACATGTTTTATGCCCCAACAACCTGAATGCTCAGTAATCCAGCACTCCACCTAGTGGCTGGAGCTTGGTTCTGTGTGGCTCCAAAAGGCAGATACTCCCCTCCCAGCCGCGATGAAGCTGGGTAGCCTAGCGACTACTTGGTGTNTTCTGTGTGGATCCAAAAGGCAGATACTCCCCTCCCAGCCGCGATGAAGCTGGGTAGCCTAGCGACTACTTGGTGTAGCCCAGTATGCCTAAACGCAGGGGTGACGGGTGCTGAAGCACTACATGAAGAGTCTTGGTTCGCTTTGGTAAATAGACTTTGTAGAACTCGGATATCCATCATTTCATCCACCCATTCTAGGGTCATGTGAACTGTGCAATGTTATCTTAGAATGGGAGGAAAAACCATTTGGCAAGCCTCCCAGGTTTGCCAGCCAGGATTGAGCCCTTAATGTCCCTAATGTGAGGGCGTGCACTTCTGAGAGACTGTTAAGAGAAGGTGAACAATGTGTGTGGGAAATTGTATAAAATGTGATCTATGACAATGAAAATGGTCAGTTGCCATGTGAAAAAAAAATTACATTGTTTATAAAAATTTGAATTTTGGCATTTTCCAAACAATGGAAAATATGTATTACTCAATACTTAGGTTTACTGAATACAATATTTACAAACAGCTTTAAATAAATGCTATGAAAGTTTTTAACATCAGCTGACCGCATTGACGCCAAGGTACTCGACGTAGCTGGCGAAGCCCTCGTTCAGCCAGAGGTCGGTCCACCAGCTGGGAGTGACCAGGTTCCCGAACCACTGGTGAGCCAGCTCGTGGGCCACCACTGTGGCGACACTCTGCTTGTTGTTGTTGGTCGACACTCCCTGCTGGTACAGCATCGCCGTCTCGCTGCAGCACAGTCCCACACACACATTTCTTAATCAGTTATTTAATTCTTATTGTTTTACATCCCCCCATTTATCCCATCAAGCTGATCAGAAAACTTACACTGAAAATGGCACGCACATCTGTGGCTGCCCATGGTTCGGATCTGGGAGCTCATAGTCAAAATGAACCTTAATGACCTCTGCTAGGGAGGCTGCCCAGCGTATACCAACATTCAACATTATGGTTACGATAAACTTGGAGTTCTTCTGAAATATTATCAGTTTTTTGGGAGCAAAAGAGCATGCATAATTGCAAATATAAATGACAGAATTAACTGCAAATGCACGGAGAGGCGAATTTCTAAGGTGTTATGAGGGGAGGGGGGAGAAGTGATGTGATGTGATAAACTAGGGTGGTGCTCCATCTGAGGTCTGCAATGCTGCTGGAGGTGAAGTGAGATGGAAATTGATCAGAGAAAGACTATAATGGCGAGGGAAATGGTAGAGCCTCATGAAATCTCGCAAAATAACAGTCCACCACATTTCCCACATGTGAATGTACCTGGTTCACTGTCGTGAGAGATGAGGCGGCAGAGAGGCATCAGGGAAGAATTTATAGTGCCTGGTCAAATTATAGTAAGTAATTTACAATGGCATTACAAGATTAAACTTCAAGAGATTATGTCCAGAATGAGTTTTTTAGTGCTAGATGCAGGTGTGAATTTGTATAGTTTTCTGTGTTTGTCAAAAAATGCAGGACTCACTTTCATTAGCTGAAACTTTCATACTTGTCCAAAAAACTGTGTATTTGCTATCCAAATAATGCATTTCTATGTAAAACCACATGGCACATTAATGTCTGTCATTAAATATGCATTGAAGTCGCCTCCTAAAATACTGACATAGAGTCGAGAATCTCCCTTGTTCATTGTACAGTTGGCTATGCTCCGTATTGTGATGTGCCTCTGGCTTGCTGATTCCCACACATGCCGTGAATTCAAGAGGATTTATAAACTGTTAGAAAGATGAAAATATATAAATATTTACTGGTTACATGAAAAAATAAGCTATTTGGAGTGCAACTACATGAAGCTAGTGAAACTGCTATGACAAAAAAAAGTGATCCACAGATAAAATGTGCACGCCTGCTCAATAGACCAAAAAGAGTGACATTTTTTTATAAAACGCAACAAGTAGAAATTTTAGAAGATTTTGAAAAATCCAAAAAAAAGGGCTTAAAAAATTTCTAAAAGGCATTAATTCCATGCTGAAACATAATATACAAACTTATTTACCCATAAAAATAATTAATTTCCCTGAAAAAATTGTAATTAGTTTGAAATGGATGTTTCTGGCCCACCTGTTGCAATGGAGCAGCTATAGTGAGCTGCACAAACAGCTCAGATTATGCGAACTAAATACCATTATTTCTGCTTTCATCTGCTTTGTTTTCGGCTACATTGAAGTTCCAAAGTTTTTGCCCTGTTTTATTTCAGTTTTCAGTAACTGGATGCTCAGTTTTAGGATTGTTGTTTCCTGATATATTTGTAACAGGATGATGGAAATTTCTCGTTAGAGGGTAGTTTCTGCTTAAGAGAGGTTCCACTATGAGAGGTTCTACTGTATAGTCCATTCTAGGTTACTTCCAACTTTTTTGAAGCCCTACTTAAGTAATACTTTGAGACAATTCCTCCACATCATGCAAACAAAGCTTAACCAAGTCTAGAAAATTACACCAAAGGGACAGCGCGCCGCATTCGTGCGCACTCAGTTTAATAATATACTTCATAGGAACGGTTTCTTACTAGGCATTACCAACAGGCATATTTTTTCCCTATTTTATTTCATATGAATTATAAATGAAACTATATAATTCTAAATAAAATATATATTTAGAAGTTTAGTTTAATAAAAAATAAGGTACTTCTGAATGTAATACACTTGTGATAAATAACATATTAAAGGAAATAACCAAACACGTCATATAAAGAGTGATTTTTCCAAGATTTGATTCAAAAAGTGTGAAGAAACTCGAATAGACTACAGTAATAAAAACAAACCTTCTGCGAGAAAAGTGCGGCAGCAGTGACTAATGGAATTCAATAAATGTTTATTTGGCATTATTTTAATCACATGCTATGTGCCATATGAAATGCAGAAATAACTGCATGTGTGTTACTTATTGTGAGCATGCATCAAAGTGATGGCCAGCATCACAACGAGGTAGGCACTGACCGGTAGGTGATGAGCCCCCAGTTCTCCATGGCACCCGCTGCGAAGTCGGGCAGAGCAATCATGTCGATCTTGGGCAGAGGGAACTTGATCTCGAAGTAATCCTCGAAGTACTTGAGTATTTGAGGCCCAATGGCGAGGCTGTAGCGGGCTTGTTGCAAGGCCTCCNCGAAGTACTTGAGTATTTGAGGCCCAATGGCGAGGCTGTAGCGGGCTTGTTGCAAGGCCTCCTGGCGGACCCACACGGAGAAGTTGGCACCGTCCGTCAGGTGGCCAAAGTCGGACACCACGAAGGCGACCAGGTAGGTGGACATGGGCACCGACTGGCCATAGTGGTCCCACTCGNTGGCACCCGCTGCGAAGTCGGGCAGAGCAATCATGTCGATCTTGGGCAGAGGGAACTTGATCTCGAAGTAATCCTCAAAGTACTTGAGTATTTGAGGCCCAATGGCGAGGCTGTAGCGGGCTTGTTGCAAGGCCTCCTGGCGGACCCACACGGAGAAGTTGGCACCGTCCGTCAGATGGCCAAAGTCGGACACCACGAAGGCGACCAGGTAGGTGGACATGGGCACCGACTGGCCATAGTGGTCCCACTCGNGTGGCCAAAGTCGGACACCACGAAGGCGACCAGGTAGGTGGACATGGGCACCGACTGGCCATAGTGGTCCCACTCGTAGTCTGGCAAGCCCTCCCTACCGCACACAAAAAACACGTGCTATTGCACCTGTCTTACTTGTTGCAGTAAAAATAATAACGACTCGAGATATATCTAAGTTAAAAAAAATTTATGTATGTAATGATGTAATATTTCGCAATCATTTGTGTAATAATTTTTTGGTATAATCTATGTTTGAAATATGTTAAACCTGCTTAAAAAGTAAATGCTACCAATTAAATGTTGTTGCAGTGGTGCAGTTTTTAGCCTACTTTCCGATAGAAAGAAAGGCGTATGAGGTCACTTACCTGTCTGTGTGTATGCATGCGTGTGTGTCCCTTCTTTTANCTTTCCGATAGAAAGAAAGGCGTATGAGGTCACTTACCTGTCTGTGTGTATGCATGCGTGTGTGTCCCTTCTTTTAAATTTTTCAATGCATTAACCTAATTTCACCAAACTCCCTACACATATAATACTAAGTAACATTACCTGAATATTTTTTTACCATGCTGGATACTTATTTTAAAAATGGCGACTATTAAAAAATTTAGAACCAAATNAATTACCTGAATATTTTTTTACCATGCTGGATACTTATTTTAAAAATGGCGACTATTAAAAAATTTAGAACCAAATTTTGTATGCTGACATCACAAGGTGTAAGCACTGAATTCAGAGGTGAATATTGTGGTTTGTCATCCATTTTGTAAGATAGCACCACATGAAAAAATAAACCTTTTACATTATATCTCAAAAATTGCTCAAACAATATTCGCCAAATTTGGCCCATAAGTAGGCCATGTAAATGTATGCAATAAAAATTTATGAGTGACTTATTTATAAAATGGCGGTATACAAATATTTTGGGTTAGTTTTGTTTAACTACCGTATCGTTGAACCAATATTAACCAAATTTTGTATGCTGACAGTATATATTACAAGCATCATAAAAGCAAAGAACACTTTTCCATATTTTTGTAAGACCAAGATACAGTTTTTGTGTAATATCTCTGGAAACAATAGACGCATTGCTATCCAACTTAGCAAACAAGTAGAATTGGGGCAGTTGATATTTACAATTGTATTTCAAGTGTCAGACACTTATTTTCAAAATGGCAGCCACCTAACTATTTCAGAATAGAATTCTATATCTTCGAAACTGTGTAATCGATTCCAACTTAACTTTGAATGCACAACCACTTTTGTCTTCCATTTGTGCCACAGAAATAAACAAAGTTTTTATGTCATATCTCCGAAAACAACTGACCAATTTCTACCAAATATGGAAAACAAGTAGCACTATGGCAGTCCATGTAAACTGCTAATTTTTGAGTGGGTCGGACATATATTTTCAAAATGATGGCCATATAAAATTTTAGCTCAAATTTGTTATCTACGAAACTACAAAACAAATTTCAACTTAATTTTGTATGTTGACAGTATCTATTATATACATCGAAATTGTCTATGTAAATCCTTATTTCTCCTCCATTTTGTAAGATTGCCCTAAATGAAATAATACTGTTTTTATGGCGTATCTCTGTAAACAATTGACCAATTTATTTCAAGTTTGGCGAAGAAGTTGTACTGTGGTAGGCCATATTAATTTATATGTTTTAGGCATGCAAGTCTCTTATCAACCGAATGACGCCTACTCAAACTCTGCTTAGTGTGCTATACCTACGAAACTATGTAACAGATTTAAATTTAATTTTGTATATTATATCTATCACAGTCATAGAATGTGCTAATACATAAACTTTTTCTCTTCCATTTAAAGATTGTCACATGAACAATACAGGTTTTATGCCATATCTCGAGGACCAATAACCGATTCATACCTAAATGTCATGCAATTGTTGCTACAGTATGGTTTATAAATTAACATGTGTTATATGCCGCAAGTATGTTTTAAACTGCAATATTGCAACTCTCGGCCGAGATACTGCAGTCGGGAACTGTAATACTGCAGTTAGAAGCTGCAGATTTGTGGTCACCAGGAAGTGAATTTCAGTTGTCGCATACATTTTGATCATTAAGAGTTAGGAGTAGGAGTTGTAGTCGTTGACAACCACGCATAAATGGGCAGTGCTATTATACACACACGTGGTAGCAGCGGTGTTTTGCCTTTCGACCATCAAACTATTAATAGTTAAGAGGAAATAATCTGGTATCGGGAAAGCAAATAAGTCACATGCGATCGCGAAGTGCTGCAGCACATCGAAGATTGGAAAATATCGCGACAGGAGCAAAAATCGATTTATGGTAACAGCGAAATTCATGTGCGTACCAACATGGTTCATAGCTTTGCATTGCTATGTCCTGTGTCGTTGTCAAAATAAGAAAACATTACAGAAAATTGGAGTATTTTCAAGAGCTAGTATCAAGACTATGCACTCGAGACGGGAATAGACAAACTATCAGACACAGTACAGGTGGCTACATTTCGAACAATTTTAGAAGTTAAAGGGGTAAAGACATATCACAGTCTTAACCTCAAAGACGAACAAACAAACACGGTAGAAAAGATAATAAAGGAGTTAGACAAGGTTTTCAAATCAGAGACGAATGTCACCTATGAGCACTTCATTTTCGGATCGAATGTGCTAACACAGTCAGAATCAGTAGTAGAATATATGGAGAAATTGAAAACTCGGGCAGTGACATGTGAATTCGGTGGATTGTTAGATGAGTTAATAAGGGATTGGCTAGTGTTAAGAATTCAAGGCATCAATCTCCGGGAAGAGTAATTATCAGAAAAAAATGCTAACCTTGGAAACAGCTCTCAACATTGCTCGCGCTCAGAAGCTTACAGAACAACAAGTACAGCATATGAAAGAGTGCCAAGATACCCACAAACCATCAGAATATGTGATACGCACAGTGCGAGGATCCCAACACATGCAGTCCCGAGAGTTATGACCGAGTAAGACAAGAACCTTGCAAGAAAATAGACAACCAGTAAAAGTAAACAATTCCCAGACCTGCATCTACTGTGGAAGATCTCACCAATGAGGTAAGCCTTTGTCCAGCAACAGGGAAAGAGTGCACCCACTGCAAGAAAATGGGTAATTTTGCCACAGTATGTCTGTCAAGGCATAGGAATAATGCAGAGAGCCAACAACCTATTAATTTCATACAAGATCAAGGTTGTATGGAGCAGTATGATGATGAGGATATCATGTACGCCGTACAGGAAGTAAGTTCTAGTGGTAATGCGAATCAGTTGCAGGCAGACACACAGAAGGAAAACAGTAAGAAATTATATAGAACTTTACATTTTCCCACAGCAGTTGTATGCTAAATAGTCAGTGGTGCTACACGCAATGTCATGAGCATTCAAGACCTGCAGAGTGTTACAAGTGGAGCAGACCCACAACTTGACAATTCCACCACAATGCTGAAGTGCTACACCAACACTCAGATTATCCAATTAGGACAACAAACACTGCAGTACACATACGATGGGCAGGTACATTTTCTCACGTTCGAGATAGTGGATNCCGAGTAAGACAAGAACCTTGCAAGAAAATAGACAACCAGTAAAAGTAAACAATTCCCAGACCTGCATCTACTGTGAAAGATCTCACCAATGAGGTAAGCCTTTGTCCAGCAACAGGGAAAGAGTGCACCCACTGCAAGAAAATGGGTAATTTTGCCACAGTATGTCTGTCAAGGCATAGGAATAATGCAGAGAGCCAACAACCTATTAATTTGATACAAGATCAAGGTTGTATGGAGCAGTATGATGATGAGGATATCATGTACACCGTACAGGAAGTAAGTTCTAGTGGTAATGCGAATCAGTTGCAGGCAGACACACAGAAGGAAAACAGTAAGAAATTATATAGAACTTTACATTTTCCCACAGCAGTTGTCTGCTAAATAGTCAGTGGTGCTACACACAATGTCATGAGCATTCAAGACCTGCAGAGTGTTACAAGTGGAGCAGACCCACAACTTGACAATTCCACCACAATGCTGAAGTGCTACACCAACACTCAGATCATCCAATTAGGACAACAAACACTGCAGTACACATACGATGGGCAGGTACATTTTCTCACGTTCGAGATAGTGGATNTATCCAATTAGGACAACAAACACTGCAGTACACATACGATGGGCAGGTACATTTTCTCACGTTCGAGATAGTGGATTCAGATCGCACACCAATAATAGATGCGTTGGAGGACAGCATGCAGCTAGGATTGATACAGGTCAAGGCCAAACTGCACTCTGTGAAAGGATATATGAACAGGCTGAATGACCACAAAACACAACTGGAAAACAGACAGATACATGGGAAAATAAAAGAAGAGGACATCAGACAAGAGTTCAAGGATACACTACAAGGTCTGGGGCAAATAATAGGGGAAGTACAGTTGGATGTGAAGGAGGAGGCCAAACCACAGCAAGATCCACCCCATCGTGTGCCAATACTACTCAAGAAAGTGTTAAAAGATATTGCTGCAACAGCTTGAACAGCAGGTCATAGTGCAGGAGACAGAGCCAACATATTGGATCAACAGCATGGTGATTGTACAAAGGGATAATCTAGAGGGCCAAGTCAAACTACGCATCTGTTTGGATCCATAAAATCTAAATGAGGAAATTAGGCGACCACATTATCTAGTGCCAGTGCTGGATCAAATTTTACCAGAACTCACCAATGCTAAGGTTTTCAGTATGTTGGATACAAAAAATAGCAATTGNCAGTGCTGGATCAAATTTTACCAGAACTCACCAATGCTAAGGTTTTCAGTATGTTGGATACAAAAAATAGCAATTGCCAGATAAAACTCTCAGAAGAAAGTGTCAAACACACCACCCTCAACACACCGTTTGGACGATACAGATGGCTATAGTTACCTTTTGGCATATACAGTGGTCCAGAAATCTTTCAGGGGAAGTTGCAGGAGGCATTGAACGATCTACCAGGAGTTGAGATAGTGGCAGATNCAGTGGTCCAGAAATCTTTCAGGGGAAGTTGCAGGAGGCATTGAACGATCTACCAGGAGTTGAGATAGTGGCAGATGAAATCTTAGTGTATGGGTAAGGACAAACTGAAACAGAGGCACGAATAAATCATGACGAGAATCTTTTGCAGCTGTTCCAATGAGCCAGAGAAAAGGATGTCAAATGTAATTCCAGCAAGTTATGTCTATGGAAGACAGAACTGAAATACATCGGACACCAAATCACGAGTAAGGAACTAAAACCAGACCTGGAAAAGTTTCAAGCCATTCAAGAAACACCAGCCCCGCGAGATCAACAGGAAGTATGTGCCTTGTTAGGATTTGCCAATTACCTGACAAAGTTCTTACCACATCTAGCAACAGTATGTGAACCCATCAGATAGTTGACACACAAGGATGTCCTTTGGCACTGGGGACACCATCAAGACCAAACTTTGGCATAAAAAAAGAAGCTAGCCACCTCAGCACCAATTCTGCAGTACGATTAAGTAGAAGTGTCAGCGGTGATACACAGGGACCGAATTTCAGCGAGAAGATTTCACGACCAGTTGTATTTCACAACACTTTAGCTCAAATTCACTTTCGTGATTGGATGGTTTCCGTGTTATGCGTATTAGGTGTCTGCACGCGAATCACAGATGCACAGTTGACGTGTGAGGTGTTTCAGGTGTGCTTATGTGTCCCCACCTTACCTGTCTTACCAGGTTAAGGCGAAAAATGGTGAAATTGCCCGGCGCCATAACTCAGTGAGCATGAGTTAGTGAGGAACGTGCGGTCGATGGCCCGTGGGGCCCTGGAGTCCTCTGTCGATCTGGAGCGCTTGTAGATACTGGACTTACCAATAATTGCGCGTACCTAGTGGTTTCACTTGTTACACTGGCGAGGTTGTAGGCCACCTCGCATGCATTACTTACATTTAATTAAAGCTGCAATAGTGTGCAATACCCGAAGTACCCCGAGGGGTAAAGTAAATGAAACACTCGTGGTTAGTCAAGACATTTACATACTTCTTTTGTTGCATGTACAGGGATTCTGTAATGTCAACTGATGCAGACCCGGCACTCTGGTCTACCGGTGACCAATACTGTAAAATAGGCCTAAGTCATGGAAATAATTGAAAAGCATGTAGCGCGTTACACCCTGGTTTAAAACTGCAGGGAGGCAGATGTTCGTCCCATCGGCAGTAAATACGCAAATGTTCTGGTTGATTACATTACTATTGATGATGAAGGTGATTGCAATAAAAGTTGATGGTGCCTCGGGGTCCAAGCGGAGCGAAACTCCCGTGCTGCCGGCCGGCCCGAGTGCTAAAGTGTCGTCTTCCGCTGACGGTGGCCGAAGTCTGCACCAAAAATTACTTGAAAAATAACATGGACCCTCTTAATGCTAATTAACATGCTACAAAATAAAATTTAATGTGCAATAACATGTTGGTGATATTCCTGTGAATAATTAAGAGTTAATTACATTTGTGACTATCACGTCATGAGGGATGTCACCGCACTAAAAACATGAAGAAAGAACTGTGAAGCTGTGATAGGCAGTCTGCTGTGAAGAGAAAACATAATGGCCCTTTAAACATNAAAACATGAAGAAAGAACTGTGAAGCTGTGATAGGCAGTCTGCTGTGAAGAGAAAACATAATGGCCCTTTAAACATGGAACATAATTACAATTAATAAATTGACTGTAATAGCGGTTAGCTGAGAATGTATTTTAGTTTCCGGAAAATTTCTCAAGTGTATTTCAGTTTCCAGTGTTTTTTGTCGATGGGCGAATCCAAGTGCTCCAGCTTGGGTGGGCGGGACGAGTCCATTTCTGAAAGGGATGTGGGTAGACACACTCGTTTGAGGTTTTAATAAAGAAATGACTTCAATTAATTTTACTACAGCGTTTTGGAAACTTTGTATTGCTTCGGGATTTTATTATTCACTGTTTAACCGCACTTGGGGTCATATAGCACTGTTATCCCAGTCAAATAGGATGGCAATCGGAGAAAAGTGACATTTACCATTTTATACGACTGTTTACCCACTGAAAAGATGAGCTGAGCTACCATATTGTAATAATATACAGAGCAATGCATGTAGTCGTAGCAACAGAGAAATGCAAGGACATGTTATGCAAATTACACACTAGCCACATGAGAATAGAAACAACATTTAGACAGGCACGAGAAACTGTATACATTTNCTGGCCCCATTTGAAGCAAGATATCAAACACCACATGCATCAAATACCTGCACGGCATGTTTGACATACCAACCAAGCTAGCAGTTACTTCCCCTCACCAAACACCAACAAGACTGTGGCAGAAAGTTGGGATGGATTTTTTTTTAGTTTGAGGGACGATAATACTTCATTGTGGTGAACTACTACTCCAACTTCTGTAAATTGAACAAAGTGCTAATATACACAAATAATTAACTGAAGGAAACCAGAGTTAATTGAACAAGAAAAGCTTATTAAGCTACCACAATCATGAAATTAATAGGAATTCAGTGTTTCTTCCAACCTACCCTATATCTAAGTAGCTCTGTGTGAATAGTTACCTGGAACTAACCCGTGCAAGGTCCCCTTACATATAACTCTAGTGAGCCTACATATAACTAGTCGNAAAACATGAAGAAAGAACTGTGAAGCTGTGATAGGCAGTCTGCTGTGAAGAGAAAACATAATGGCCCTTTAAACATTGAACATAATTACAATTAATAAATTGACTGTAATAGCGGTTAGCTGAGAATGTATTTTAGTTTCCGGAAAATTTCTCAAGTGTATTTCAGTTTCCAGTTTTTTTTGTCGATGGGCGAATCCAAGTGCTCCAGCTTGGGTGGGCGGGACGAGTCCATTTCTGAAAGGGGTGTGGGTAGACACACTCGTTTGAGGTTTTAATAAAGAAATGACTTCAATTAATTTTACTACAGCGTTTTGGAAACTTTGTATTGCTTCGGGATTTTATTATTCACTGTTTAACCGCACTTGGGGTCATATAGCACTGTTATCCCAGTCAAATAGGATGGCAATCGGAGAAAAGTGACATTTACCATTTTATACGACTGTTTACCCACTGAAAAGATGAGCTGAGCTACCATATTGTAATAATATACAGAGCAATGCATGTAGTCGTAGCAACAGAGAAATGCAAGGACATGTTATGCAAATTACACACTAGCCACATGAGAATAGAAACAACATTTAGACAGGCACGAGAAACTGTATACATTTGAAGCAAGATATCAAACACCACATGCATCAAATACCTGCACGGCATGTTTGACATACCAACCAAGCTAGCAGTTACTTCCCCTCACCAAACACCAACAAGACTGTGGCAGAAAGTTGGGATGGATTTTTTTTGAGTTTGAGGGACGATAATACTTCATTGTGGTGAACTACTACTCCAACTTCTGTAAATTGGACAAAGTGCTAATATACACAAATAATTAACTGAAGGAAACCAGAGTTAATTGAACAAGAAAAGCTTATTAAGCTACCACAATCATGAAATTAATAGGAATTCAGTGTTTCTTCCAACCTACGCTATATCTAAGTAGCTCTGTGTGAATAGTTACCTGGAACTAACCCGTGCAAGGTCCCCTTACATATAACTCTAGTGAGCCTACATATAACTAGTCGTGACCTCTGTGGCTGAAGTCGCTCGTTCCTTTGTATCAAGATGTCCTGGGTTCAGCCAGGGTACAGCATGAAAGTGTGTGACATTGCTATATTGAAGTAGGCTTATAGATCAGTTTAGTTTGTGTGGGTCCCTCCTTCTCCCCTTCGCTACTATCTTTCTATATCACAATTATGTGATACTCTATACTAATTATAAAATTATTCGAAATGCTAAGTTCGTACACTGCATTTTTTTTTTTTTAGTAAATTATTACATACCACAAAAGATTTAAAAAATATTAAAAGTCAACAAAATTTTCTGAAATAAGTTTTTTGTAATTACATTTTTTGTGTGTTTCAGTATTATAAAAACACAACTCGACCGATTTTTATGAAATTTATTTTTAAATTACATAATCTGAAATATTATAACGAATACAAAGTCTACAATGCCAATGAGGTAGAAAATGAGGCTAAAAATACACTGTAGTTGACATTGGTATTGGTTCCAGAAGTCGGGTTTAGGTGCACTCTCTTATACCGAATGCCAATACTCTAATGTCAGCCGTGCAAAAACAATGGCCGACAATGCATTCGAGATGACATTGGTATGGGTGCATGCCATAATACCAAACAAGAAGTTACTGGTATAGTTAATGAGCCTACTTTCCTGAACATGGGTACAATTTATATTTTTAATAAGTTCTTAAAATCTGAGTTGGAAGGAAGGGCTTGACTTCTTTTTGAAAGCAATAACTTAATAAAACCAGAAACATATGCAACAGTAGTGAGACAATCACGAATATACATGTTCCTCACCTGGGACTTGAACCCAGGAAACCTCGTGCTATAAGCTTGTGTACAATCCACTGCATTACAGAGGTCGGATTCGGAGCATTAACTTCGGATATAATCAGTCCAATGTTTCGAATAATAGGGTTTACTAACCTATAATATTTACAAGGTCATCATTTTGAAAATAAGTGACTGAACCACTTTCCATAGCGCTACTTCTGTGAAATTGGGTGGAAATCTGTTGTTTGGTCCTTGAGATATGGCATAAAATACTTTATTNGATTCGGAGCATTAACTTCGGATATAATCAGTCTAATGTTTCGAATAATAGGGTTTACTAACCTATAATATTTACAGGGTCATCATTTTGAAAATAAGTGACTGAACCACTTTCCGTAGCCTACCATAGCGCTACTTCTGTGAAATTGGGTGGAAATCTGTTGTTTGGTCCTTGAGATATGGCATAAAATATTTTATTNACCATAGCGCTACTTCTGTGAAATTGGGTGGAAATCTGTTGTTTGGTCCTTGAGATATGGCATAAAATATTTTATTTTCTTATTTGTGCTATCGTACAAAATTTACAAAACAAAAACAGGCTCTATATACGATGCTTATAATATATATAGCTACTGTCTAACTACAAATATTGGTTGAATTTGGTTAAATTGTTTAATATATGTAGCAAACTTACCTAATTATTTATGAAACCACCATTTTGAACATCTTCGTGTGACCCATTTAAATCATGAAAGATTACATAGCCTTCTGTAGCATTTATAGTGTGCACAATATGGTACAAATTATTTAAAATGTTCCAGTGTAAAATTTGGTGGGAATCGATTGATTAGTCCTCGAGACATGCCATAAAACATCAATAATTTTCATGTGACGATCTTCATAAATTGANTGGGAATCGATTGATTAGTCCTCGAGACATGCCATAAAACATCAATAATTTTCATGTGACGATCTTCATAAATTGAGGACAAAATAGAAATGTTGCAGTTTCGATGATTGTGTACTGCCAATATATAAAGTTAAGTTAAAATAGATAACATAGTTTCGTAGATATCACCCACAAAACAAAAATTATTTTATAGCNTAAAGTTAAGTTAAAATAGATAACATAGTTTCGTAGATATCACCCACAAAACAAAAATTATTTTATAGCAGCCATTCGGAAAATAAGTGTGTCCTACTAAAAAAAAATGAACTTATTATTATGGCCTAAAAAAGTACATCTTCGCCAAAATTTGTAATAATGAGTTGATTGTTTCCCGAGCGATGAGATAAAATCATAATTTTTGTTGGTAGAGCTATCTTACAATATGGCAGGGAAATAAGGCTCTGCATTTGCATATTTGATGGTTGTAATAATTACTACCAACGTACAATATTAAGTTGGAATTTGTTTCGTTAATAAAATAACTTAGCTATAATATTTATATAGCCACCAATTGAAAATAAGGGCCTGGTCTACACAAAAATATTAGTTTACACCATCGGACTCTTTGTTTGCCAAATTTAGTAGGAATCTGTATATTCTTTCCCGAGCTATGACAAAAAACATTATTTACTTGAATGGCACTATCTTACAAAATAACTGACAAAAGAAACCTCATGTAGATACAGTTCATAGTTGTAATGTCTACTGCCAGCATAAAAAGTTATGTTGGAATTCACTACATAGTTTCGACGATATAGCATTCTAAACTAAAATGGCAATACGACCGCCATTTTGAAAATAAGTGTATGACATGCTTAAAACATAAAAATTAATATCATCAGCATCAGTACTAATTGTTTGCCAAATTTGGTAGNATAAGTGTATGACATGCTTAAAACATAAAAATTAATATCATCAGCATCAGTACTAATTGTTTGCCAAATTTGGTAGGAATAGGTTAATTATTTACCGAGTTATGAAATAACAACTTTATTAATTCATATAGTGCTATTTTTCAAAATAGCTGACAACAGTGGATATTTGTTCGTATATAAGATGCTTGTAATATATACTTTCTGTATACAAAATTTGGTCGAAATTGTTTTAATTTGTATGGCAAATATACAACATAAACTTAAAACATTTTATGGTCGACATTTTGAAAATAAGTAACTTATCAAGTTCAATTATTTATGTTGGCATGGCTTACCATAGTATTATTTACATTCTAAATTGTGCGAGAATTAGTTGAATAGTTTACGAGATGTAATGTAAGATATTAATATTTCCAATTGGTGTTTTCTTATAAAATAGAAGACCAACAACAATATCCAACTTAAAATTTTATGCTTACACAATGATATTCCAGCATACAAAATATTATTTAAATCGGTTGAATGGGTTCTGAGATGATATATCACTCAAATCCTAGAATGGCCGCCATTTTGTAAGTAAGTACCTTGCGTGGTGGAAAACTTTAAAAGTCATGTGTCCTTATGAATTATTATATGTGTACCAAGTTTGGTGAAATTCGGTTGAAGTGTTGAAAAATTGGAAAAGGAGAACACACACACACAAAGACACACAGCACACACATATACATTCGCGCACACACAGACAGAAAAGTGATCTCATAAGCCTTTCTTTTCTTCGTATTCGGAGCATCAACTTCGGATTTAATCATCCTTCGAATAATATGGTTTATTAACCTAAAATATTTACAGTTCCTTTATTTTGAAAATAAGTTACTGAACCACATAGAACTTGTATGTTTGCTTGGCCTACCATATATTTATTCGTGTGAATAATTTGATGGACATCGGCTTGAAATATGACATAAAAAACTTTGTCTTCATATTTGATGCTATAGTACAAAATTGCCAGAAAAATATGCTCTATATATGATGCGTATAATGTATACTGTGTATATACAAATTTTGGTTGAATTTGGTTAAAATGTTTAATATATGTGTTAAACTAACCTAAATGATTTATGAAGCTGCCATTTTGAACATCGTTGTCTGACCCATTTAAATCATGAAAGTCTACATGGTCTTCTATAGCATTTATGGTGTGCACAATTTGTTACAAATTTATTTGAAATGTTCTAGTATAACATTTGTTGGGAATAGGTTGATTGGTCCTTGAGACATGGCATAAAACCTCCATAAATGTAATGTGGTGATCTTCATAAATGGAGTGCAAAAAAGTAATGTAGTAGCACTTTCGATGATTCTTAACTGCCAATATACAAAGTAAAGTTAAAATAGATTACATAGTTTTGTAGATATCACCCACAAGACTAAAATGATTTTATAGCTGCCATTCTGAAATTAAGTGAGCCCTATTTTAAAAAAATGCTTTTATTATTATGGCCTACCACAATACAACATCTCCGCCAAATTTTGTACGAATTGGTTATTGTTTCCCGAGATATGAAATAAAATCATTACATTTTTGCAGGGTCGTCTTACAAAATGGCAAATGAGGCTCTGCATAGACAAATTTTTATGGTTGTAATAGGTACGGCTTACTGCCAGTGTTCAAAGCAAAGTTAGAATTTGTTTCGTTATTAAAATATACTGAGCTAAAATATTTATATAGCAGCCATTTTGAAAATAAGTGCCTGACCTACATAAAACATACAATTTTTCACCACCTGCTGCAGTTCTACTTGTTCGTATATTTGGAAGAAATCTGTCAATTGTTTCCCGAGATATGACAAAAAAACTTTATTTACTAGCATGGCACTATCTTACAAAATCGTGGACAAAAGTGCCTTTATGTGGATACAGTTGATAGTTGTCATGTCTACTGCCAGCATACAATGTTATGTTGAAATTAATTTCACAGTTTCGAAGATATACCATTCTAATCCTAAATAGCTATATTGCAGCCATTTTGAAAATAAGTGTCTAACACGCTTAAAACATATCACTTAATACCATCTGCAACAGTACTTCTTGTTTGCTAAATTAGGTAGGAATCAGTTAATTATTTACAGAGTTAAGACATAATAACTGTATTTATTTGTATAGCGCTATTTTCCATAACGGCTCACAAAAGTGGTTATTTGTTGGTATATATGATGCTTGTAATAGATACTTTGAGTGTACAAAATTTGGTCGAAATTGGTTAAATGGTATGGCAGATATACTAAATAAACAAAAACTTTGTATGGCTGCCATTTTGAAAATAAGCAATTAGTTAAGTAAATCATTTACGTATACATGGTCTATGTGCCAAAATGGTTGAGAATTGGTTGAATAATATTCTAGATATAATGTAAAATATTTATTTTGTAAATTAGTACTATTTTATAAAATGGTAGACCAACAACAATATATATCTCAAGATTTAATGTTTACGCAATGTTCTGTCAGCATACAAAATTTGGTTTAAATAGGTGGACTAGTTCTCGAGATATAACCACCAGCAAAACATTTTAAAGGGCGCCATATTGAATGTAAGTGGCCAACGTGGTCGAAAACTATAAAAGTCAGGTGTCGATACTAAGTATTATATGTGTACTAAATTTAGTAAAATTCGGTTGAAGCGTTAAAAAATTGAAAGGGGGGTCACACACATGGCGCATACACACACACACACACAGGTAGAAAAGAAAACAAAGGGAAATTTAAGGAAACGAAACATTTAACTATTAATAAAATTAGCGAAAGTAAAAATTCTATTGTTATGATGGCGTCTACCCAGACCGAATTCATGGTGCTAACAGCAAATTTCACCTGATTTAATTGTTTGATGTTGTTTCCTCTCTTTTGCTATTCTTGACACATTTGTATGGAACTATGATTGTTTGATTAGTACCAATAATGCCACGTAATACACTTCAGAGTACGTGGTTAATTCAATGTCCCTACCTCACAATTAAATTGAAAAATTAAATACCAGGCGACTAAAGCAGTGGGTAACAAATCTTTTAATATTCTATTCGATCTGCAGTCACTACCGGTAACTACATTGTCAAATTCATTTATAGGCTAGTAAGCTCTTAAAAATCTATCTGTGGTTGCAGAACCACAATGTATATACCAACTGAGCTTATTCAACATGAGCAGATGGTAACAGGTAGTGCCAGTGATTCTTTCTGAAATAGTTTGTGTGCGGGAAGGATTTGTGTTTCCTGTTGCTAATAGCTGTTGTGGTCATGAGAACGCCTATGATTGTCTGACTTTGGCATGCGAAAACTGGTCAATGAAAACATCATTTCAGAGAGTGGTGTGCACACATCTGTTACATAAAAAATAGAGAACATTTCAATGCAAAATCTTTGTTAGAAAATTTATAGGCCACATTAAAGTGTTAAATTAATAGAACCCACACATAATGTGCGTTAGCACGGTTTCAGAAATCTATTGCCATAGCGATGTCAGATAGAGAGTAACATTCGTGTTTGGGTAGACACATGTATGCGTGGCTTTATGTATAATTTAAAGCAAGGTCATTGCAGACGGAACTTGTTTGGCGAATCAGGAGTGGTGACAGAATCGGTCGTGGCCAGCATTAATAAGATTTATCACGTGCAGAAAGTTACTGCTTGCACTCAGTGGTCGACCTGTCCTCTGCAGAAGTCATGTTCAACAACACCAACACAACATTGGATATCTGCCTGACTCTATCTCCTCTGCGGACGTCATGTTCAACAACACCAACACAACATTGGCTATCTGCCTGACTNAAAGTGTGTGACATTGCTATATTGAAGTAGGCTTATAGATCAGTTTAGTTTGTGTGGGTCCCTCCTTCTCCCCTTCCCTACTATCTTTCTATATCACACTTATGTGATACTCTATACTAATTATAAAATTATTCGAAATGCTAAGTTCGTACACTGCATTTTTTTTTTTTTAGTAAATTATTACATACCACAAAAGATTTAAAAAATATTAAAAGTCAACAAAATTTTCTGAAATAAGTTTTTTGTAATTACATTTTTTGTGTGTTTCAGTATTATAAAAACACAACTCGACCGATTTTTATGAAATTTATTTTTAAATTACATAATCTGAAATATTATAACGAATACAAAGTCTACAATGCCAATGAGGTAGAAAATGAGGCTAAAAATACACTGTAGTTGACATTGGTATTGGTTCCAGAAGTCGGGTTTAGGTGCACTCTCTTATACCGAATGCCAATACTCTAATGTCAGCCGTGCAAAAACAATGGCCGACAATGCATTCGAGATGACATTGGTATGGGTGCATGCCATAATACCAAACAAGAAGTTACTGGTATAGCTAATGAGCCTACTTTCCTAAACATGGGTACAATTAATATTTTTAATAAGTTCTTAAAATCTGAGTTGGAAGGAAGGGCTTGACTTCTTTTTGAAAGCAATAACTTAATAAAACCAGAAACATATGCAACAGTAGTGAGACAATCACGAATATACATGTTCCTCACCTGGGACTTGAACCCAGGAAACCTCGTGCTATAAGCTTGTGTACAATCCACTGCATTACAGAGGTCGGATTCGGAGCATTAACTTCGGATATAATCAGTCTAATGTTTCGAATAATAGGGTTTACTAACCTATAATATTTACAAGGTCATCATTTTGAAAATAAGTGACTGAACCACTTTCCATAGCGCTACTTCTGTGAAATTGGGTGGAAATCTGTTGTTTGGTCCTTGAGATATGGCATAAAATACTTTATTTTCTTATTTGTGCTATCGTACAAAATTTACAAAACAAAAACAGGCTCTATATACGATGCTTATAATATATATAGCTACTGTCTAACTACAAATATTGGTTGAATTTGGTTAAATTGTTTAATATATGTAGCAAACTTACCTAATTATTTATGAAACCACCATTTTGAACATCTTCGTGTGACCCATTTAAATCATGAAAGATTACATAGCCTTCTGTAGCATTTATAGTGTGCACAATATGGTACAAATTATTTAAAATGTTCCAGTGTAAAATTTGGTGGGAATCGATTGATTAGTCCTCGAGACATGCCATAAAACATCAATAATTTTCATGTGACGATCTTCATAAATTGAGGACAAAATAGAAATGTTGCAGTTTCGATGATTGTGTACTGCCAATATATAAAGTTAAGTTAAAATAGATAACATAGTTTCGTAGATATCACCCACAAAACAAAAATTATTTTATAGCAGCCATTCGGAAAATAAGTGTGTCCTACTAAAAAAAAATGAACTTATTATTATGGCCTAAAAAAGTACATCTTCGCCAAAATTTGTAATAATGAGTTGATTGTTTCCCGAGCGATGAGATAAAATCATAATTTTTGTTGGTAGAGCTATCTTACAATATGGCAGGGAAATAAGGCTCTGCATTTGCATATTTGATGGTTGTAATAATTACTACCAACGTACAATATTAAGTTGGAATTTGTTTCGTTAATAAAATAACTTAGCTATAATATTTATATAGCCACCAATTGAAAATAAGGGCCTGGTCTACACAAAAATATTAGTTTACACCATCGGACTCTTTGTTTGCCAAATTTAGTAGGAATCTGTATATTCTTTCCCGAGCTATGACAAAAAACATTATTTACTTGAATGGCACTATCTTACAAAATAACTGACAAAAGAAACCTCATGTAGATACAGTTCATAGTTGTAATGTCTACTGCCAGCATAAAAAGTTATGTTGGAATTCACTACATAGTTTCGACGATATAGCATTCTAAACTAAAATGGCAATACGACCGCCATTTTGAAAATAAGTGTATGACATGCTTAAAACATAAAAATTAATATCATCAGCATCAGTACTAATTGTTTGCCAAATTTGGTAGCAATAGGTTAATTATTCACCGAGTTATGAAATAATAACTTTATTTATTCAAATAGTGCTATTTTTCAAAATAGCTGACAACAGTGGATATTTGTTCGTATATAAGATGCTTGTAATATATACTTTCTGTATACAAAATTTGGTCGAAATTATTTTAATTTGTATGGCAAATATACAACATAAACTTAAAACATTTTATGGTCGCCATTTTGAAAATAAGTAACTTATCAAGTTCAATTATTTATGTTGGCATGGCTTACCATAGTATTATTTACATTCTAAATTGTGCGAGAATTAGTTGAATAGTTTACGAGATGTAATGTAAGATATTAATATTTCCAATTGGTGTTTTCTTATAAAATAGAAGACCAACAACAATATCCAACTTAAAATTTTATGCTTACACAATGATATTCCAGCATACAAAATATTATTTAAATCGGTTGAATGGGTTCTGAGATGATATATCACTCAAATCCTAGAATGGCCACCATTTTGTAAGTAAGTACCTTGCGTGGTGGAAAACTTTAAAAGTCATGTGTCCTTATGAATTATTATATGTGTACCAAGTTTGGTGAAATTCGGTTGAAGTGTTGAAAAATTGGAAAAGGAGAACACACACACACAAAGACACACAGCACACACATATACATTCGCGCACACACACAGACAGAAAAGTGATCTCATAAGCCTTTCTTTTCTTCGTATTCGGAGCATCAACTTCGGATTTTATCATCCTTCGAATAATATGGTTTATTAACCTAAAATATTTACAGTTCCTTTATTTTGAAAATAAGTTACTGAACNTATCATCCTTCGAATAATATGGTTTATTAACCTAAAATATTTACAGTTCCTTTATTTTGAAAATAAGTTACTGAACCACATAGAACTTGTATGTTTGCTTGGCCTACCATATATTTACTCGTGTGAATAATTTGATGGAAATCGGCTTGAAATATGACATAAAAAACTTTGTCTTCATATTTGATGCTATAGTACAAAATTGCCAGAAAAATATGCTCTATATATGATGCGTATAATGTATACTGTNGTCTTCATATTTGATGCTATAGTACAAAATTGCCAGAAAAATATGCTCTATATATGATGCGTATAATGTATACTGTCTATATACAAATTTTGGTTGAATTTGGTTAAAAATTTTAATATATGTGTCAAACTAACCTAAATGATTTATGAAGCTGCCATTTTGAACATCGTTGTCTGACCCATTTAAATCATGAAAGTCTTCATGGTATTCTGTAGCATTTATGGTGTGCATAATTTGTTACAAATTTCTTTGAAATGTTCTAGTATAACATTTGTTGGGAATAGGTTGATTGGTCCTTGAGACATGGCATAAAACCTCCATAAATTTCATGTGGCGATCTTCATAAATGGAGTGCAAAAAAGTAATGTAGTAGCACTTTCGATGATTCTTAACTGCCAATATACAAAGTAAAGTTAAAATAGATTACATAGTTTTGTAGATATCACCCACAAGACTAAAATGATTTTATAGCTGCCATTCTGAAATTAAGTGAGCCCTACTTTAAAAAATGCTTTTATTATTATGGCCTACCAAAATACAACATCTCCGCCAAATTTTGTACGAATTGGTTATTGTTTCCCGAGATATGAAATAAAATCATTACTTTTTTTGCAGGGTCGCCTTACAAAATGGCAAATGAGGCTCTGCATAGACAAATTTTATGGTTGTAATAGGTACGGCTTACTGCCAGTGTTCAAAGCAAAGTTAGAATTTGTTTCGTTATTAAAATATACTGAGCTAAAATATTTATATAGCCACCATTTTGAAAATAAGTGCCTGACCTACATAAAACATACAATTTTTCACCACCTGCTGCAGTTCTATTTGTTCGTATATTTGGAAGAAATCTGTCAATTGTTTCCCGAGATATGACAAAAAAACTTTATTTACTATCATGGCACTATATTAGAAAATGGCGGACAAAAGTGGCTTTATGTGGATACAGTTGATAGTTGTCATGTCTGCTGCCAGCATACAATGTTATGTTGAAATTAATTACACAGTTTCGACGATATACCATTCTAATCCTAAATAGCTATATTGCAGCCATTTTGAAAATAAGTGCCTAACACGCTTAAAACATATCACTTAATACCATCTGCAACAGTACTACTTGTTTGCTAAATTTGGTAGGAATCAGTTAATTATTTAGAGTTAAGACATAATAACTGTATTTATTTGTATAGGGCTATTTTCCATAACGGCTCACAAAAGTGGTTATTTGTTGGTATATATGATGCTTGTAATAGATACTTTGAGTGTACAAAATTTGGTCGAAATTGGTTAAATGGTATGGCAGATATACTAAATAAACAAAAAACTTTGTATGGCTGCCATTTTGAAAATAAGCAATTAGTTAAGTAAATTATTTACGTATACATGGTCTATGTGCCAAAATGGTTGAGAATTGGTTGAATAATATTCTATATATAATGTAAAATATTTATTTTGTAAATTAGTACTATTTTATAAAATGGTAGACCAACAACAATATATATCTCAAGATTTAATGTTTACGCAATGTTCTGTCAGCATACAAAATTTGGTTTAAATAGGTGGACCAGTTCTCGAGATATAACCATCAGCAAAACATTTTAAAGGACGCCATATTGAATGTAAGTGGCCAACGTGGTCGAAAACTATAAAAGTCAGGTGTCGATACTATGTATTATATGTGTACCAAATTTGGTAAAATTCGGTTCAAGAGTTCAAAAATTGAAAGGGGGGTCACACACATGCGCAGGCACACACACACACACACAGGTAGAAAAGAAAACAAAGGGAAATTTAAGGAAACGAAACATTTAACTATTGATGAAATTAGCGAAAGTAAAAATTCAATTGTTATGATGGCGTCTGCCCAGACCGAATTCATGGTGCTAACAGCAAATTTCACCTGATTTAATTGTTTGATGTTGTTTCGTCTCTTTTGCTATTCTTGACACATTTGTATGGAACTATGATTGTTTGATTAGTACCAATAATGCCATGTAGTACACTTCAGAGTACGTGGTTAATTCAATGTCCCTACCTCACAATTAAATTGAAAAATTAAATACCAGGCGACTAAAGCAGTGGGTAACAAATCTTTTAATATTCTATTCGATCTGCAGTCACTACCGGTAACTACATTGTCAAATTCATTTCTAGGCTAGTAAGCTCTTAAAAATCTATCTGTGGTTGCAGAACCACAATGTATATACCAACTGAGCTTATTCAACATGAGCAGATGGTAACAGGTAGTGCCAGTGATTCTTTCTGAAATAGTTTGTGTGCGGGAAGGATTTGTGTTTGCTGTTGCTAAAAGCTGTTGTGGTCATGAGAACGCCTCTGATTGTCTGACTGTGGCATGCGAAAACTGGTCAATGAAAACATTATTTCAGAGAGTGGTGTGCACACATCTATTACATAAAAAATAGAGTACATTTCAATGCAAAATCTTTGTTAGAAAATTTAGAGGCCACATTAACGTGTTAAATTAAAAGAACCCACACATAATGTGCGTTAGCACGGTTTCAGAAATCTATTGCCATAGCGATGTCAGATAGAGAGTAACATTCGTGTTTGGGTAGACACATGTATGCGTGGCTTTATGTATAATTTAAAGCAAGGTCATTGCAGACGGAACTTGTTTGGCGAATCAGGAGTGGTGACAGAATCGGTCGTGGCCAGCATTAATAAGATTTATCACGTGCAAAAAGTTACTGCTTGCACTCAGTGGTCGACCTGTCCTCTGCGGAAGTCATGTTCAACAACACCAACACAACATTGGCTATCTGCCTGACTCTATCTCCTCTGCGGACGTCATGTTCAACAACACCAACACAACATTGGCTATCTGCCTGACTCTATCTCCTCCTGCTGTGGCTCACAGTTTGTTCCTCACACATCGCTGAAGCAATTCTTCGCTACTCCAGTAAGGCACGCCGCAATTTCGCAATAGTCGCGTGTCTCAACATTTTTAACAACAGCTGGGTATAAATCAAGAAAGCTTTTTAAATCTACTAAAATTATGCTTTTAGAAAACCAAATTCCAAAATATCAAACAAAAACATGTAAAAGTAATTATGAATATGCCCAGAAAACAGTTATCTTATTACGAATGAAACATATTTACCCATAAATATTATAATNAAAAGTAATTATGAATATGCCCAGAAAACAGTTATCTTATTACGAATGAAACATATTTACCCATAAATATTATAATTATCTTTCATTTAAGTCCTTAATTCAAATATTTGCTGTTAATCGGCTACTATAATAATTGCCTTCAGGAGATATTATGTATGCTACTGCGCAATTCAGGAGATCTCGGTGCACATTTCCAGCAACTGTAATGAATCCTCTCAAGGTGCCATTCCGACATTTACAGGAGCGATTTCAGAAAACTTCAGGGAACCAAAATCATAATGGCCAGACCGGGAGNCGCTACTCCAGTAAGGCACGCCGCAATTTCGCAATAGTCGCGTGTCTCAACATTTTTAACAACAGCTGGGTATAAATCAAGAAAGCTTTTTAAATCTACTAAAATTATGCTTTTAGAAAACTAAATTCCAAAATATCAAACAAAAACATGTAAAAGTAATTATGAATATGCCCAGAAAACAGTTATCTTATTACGAATGAAACATATTTACCCATAAATATTATAATGATCTTTCATTTAAGTCCTTAATTCAAATATTTGCTGTTAATCGGCTACTATAATAATTGCCTTCAGGAGATATTATGTATGCCACTGCGCAAGTCAGGTGATGAGTCCTCTCAAGGTGCAATTCCGACATTTACAGGAGCGATTTCAGAAAACTACAGGGAACCAGAATCATAATGGCCAGACCGGGAGCCAACCCAGAAGCCAGTTGAGTGTGTTACCAGTGCGGCACCTCGCTCAGTCATTGACGCAGTGAGGCAAGGACTTACACCGGCTCGGGGTCTCGCTCGCGGGGCATATTGGAGATGGAAGTCATGTTGGCTGGGCGGCCGATGCTGATCTTGAACTTGGCCTTCAGCGCCGGCTCGTCGAAGCAAGGGAACGCCCGTCGAGCGTCTGTCGGTTGGAACTGAGTCGCCGCGATCCACCTGCAATGTACAAGTTACACACTTTCAGTCGACAGCTGCGAGAAAACCACCACAGCACGGCCCAGACACCACACATGGGACAAGCTTGCCATGTGACTTGATCTGCATTGCCGAGACGTGTCACGCCACCTGTGATACAAGTCTTACTGCATTCAAACCTCATTTGAAATGACTGGATGGTTAGCTTGCAGAAGGCTTGAATTACACTTGCAGCGTATGGAGGACAGAAATTAGATCTAAACTTTCGTTTTCGGGGTCGGGCATCGTTTTACCTTTGTATGGGTGCAAGTCTAGACTTTTGAATCGGGACATGGAACGCATATACTGTCTCATCGTAATTTTAAGAAACAGTATCACTATATCATACAATTCTGGTGTTTCATGTCAGTATCATGGCAATTTGAGGTGTTTGGGGGATCACGCACCCTGCAACACCGCTGCCACTCCAGATACGCTCCGGGCCGAGGCAGCTTGGTGCAAATTTCGCAAGTTGCTGCGTGATTGTCTTATGGGGACGTGTAGTTCTGAGTCTAGCTTACTACCCAAGTCTTACCGCAAGCTTATTGACTTGACGTAGCAAGCCCACTGCAAACTTGGTGACAAGTCACTCTGCTATACAGGAGGAAGGGGGCGGGTTTACATGCTGTATGCAAGGAGTCTTTATGAACAATAATGTCCGTGTGTATTTTGTTGGCAGGCTTATTGTTTGGCAGAAAATTTTAATTGACAAAAACTGACATCTTCGTGTTTTGTTTCGGAACACTCTATTCCTTGAGAGAAACAACTAGGTTAGAAATTAATTATACCAATTAATATACATTGAGAGACAAATTTTGTCAACTGGAATTTTACTTACGAAATTGTCCCTTATGCATTTCCTGCTCCAGTAATTTGACAAAGGCTATATATGAAAAGTTTATAAGAAATAGTTATATTTATGTACAACTGTTAATAACCCAAGTTTAGCTAGCTACTGTTGTCACAAAGATAGAAATATTTATCGAATGTTCTGAATCTTAAAAGTAGGAAACTCCTGAACTTAAAATGAATAAAGGTTTTGTATTTGTGTTTTATTTTGTGCAGTTGTGCACAAAAATATATTGTGATCCTAACCGTTTGGTTCTCATAAATGAAATCACGCCTTTTTGCTATGTGAGCACGACTTCTCAGAATCCACGAACAGTGATTCCTGTACAAATAAGATAATTAGTTATCCTTACAGACCTCGCTAACACCACTCAGCAGAATTAACCTATTTTAAACGTGAATCAAGTTTCTTATGTCAAGCCTGCAATGCACAGCTTGTATCAATTTAGAATCAGGCAAAGTCTTCATGTGACAAGCTTACAACTAGTTTTAATTGTAAAACTTACTACAGGATTGCCTTGGCAGGTTGAGCATGTAATTAAAGCTGTCTGGAAGCAAGAAAGTGGGCGCAAGTTATTTGAAATCTGGCTTGAAACAATCTTGAGTAACAGCAGGTGATGTGACAAGCTTGCTTGGTGAGGAAAAACCAGGCCATGTGGCAAGATTGTCGGTAGCCTGTGGTGTGGAGATACCACAAGTGTTTTAACACATTAAGCATGATCTTGTTAACACTGTCGTCAACGAAAAGATCTTTAAGATATTTTAGCGACAAACTTGAATAATATTATTATTGATACGGTGGCACTATATCCAATACCGCAAAGGAATGTGTAAAATAAAATTGGGGTAAGAAGTAGCTTGACAGAAATGCATCTCTGTGGGAAAATATTTGCTCACGAAGTTGGCAGAAACTGTCACCTGGCATTGTCTTTCCTTGGCTCATCTACACGTATTCTCTGTCTCATGTGGATTGGTAAGATTTTGACAGTTCGACGAAAGTAGGGCCAATGTTTACTTTTAGTTTATGTATCCTTTCGCCATTAGCTGGTGCGTCAAGTGGAGGCTGTATATTTTATCAACACACTGTCCGCTAATCCACTTGCCATTGTACTGTACTGCTAAACAAATTTTAAGGTATTTCGGACTGACATATGTCTAAAAAAAATTCGTAGGTTATAAAAGTAAAAATATAAAACCTTGCAAAATATTAATTATTTGCTTACTCTTTTTTAATTTTTGTCCGAAACAGTGAATTTGGGTTAACATTTGCGATATGGTATTTGTAGTTCTTACCACACTTTGGACGTCATAGCTAATACAACTGGAACTAAAAGTATTTCGGGAAACTTGACTGAAAACGCAATTTTATTCGTCAACAACTCAGCAACGACTATTGCAAAGCAGTAATTCTACTATTACTGATATTAAACAGTTCCAGTTGGAAATATGTGGCATGGAATAACGTAAGAGCTGCTTAAAAACTATCCATGTGCATCTCACTATCTTTGTTGTATTAGCACAGTACAGTAACACTAGGTTTGCAGGAAGAAAAGAACATGGCATGTAATCATAATGAATACTGGCTCAATATAAATTACTAGTAATCAAAATCGCTGTACACGTAATATATGTTACTTTAAAAATTATGCAGAGCTCGCGGAAAAATAAAACTATTGGTATCTGTTCGTAAACTTGTTACTTTATACACGAAAGCTAATTTTTTTTGTGGCTGGTAATGCTTCGGGAAAGAGCGGACAGATAGCGCGTGGCATGGCAGGGCGAGTTGTGAGCCTAAAGAGTTACTCAACAGATAGCGGCACATTGTCCTGCCTCTTGATCCCATCTTTTTAAAAGTTGACCTTTCTTCTATTACTGGCTCGAAAAGACACGAATTTGAAATACATTTCGACAAATTATTAGACATAATAATTCAACAATACCATGTAATATTTCTGTATGCTTTTGGAATTAATATCAAGCATGTGTGGGAAGCATGGATGGAGAGTGGGGATACGACATGAAAAGATCTCTCAAGGTTTTGAAGTTGCGTTTCATTTGGATACGGATCGTTTTATTGTGAATTTCATTTTGAACACCTATACATTACTACTTTATCACGAAGTTTAGTTTTTAACTCTAATAATCGCTGTTTTCTGAGTACGTAAAATAAAATGTATTAATTAATCTAGAAACTCTTTCTTATCGCGTATTTTCTGCTTGTCTGATGTGCGTCGACAGCGCACTCAGAATAGCCAATGTAATATTAGCTTTTGTTCGTTCGTGCATCAGCTGATACGGGATTTTGTAAATGCCACTTTGTTTGTTTCGTATACGTAAATTGCCACTCACTGACTGTCATAATATTGCCAAGTTATATGAGATGGACAATACTTGTGTTAGTTACTGTTCCACTTCATGTTATGGTGCTGACTCTCTCATCATGATGGGTACTTTGATTATTGCTATTTTTTGCTTTTAAGAAACAATTTCCAAAAATGCTACTATTATATTTTGCTATTTACCTAACTCTGCAGTAAACATATATCGTCTCAGCTTATAATGAAGAGTATGTTACAATCTATGTTAGGCAAATAATGTTTTAAATTTTATATTAGTTAGTTAAGTCACAAGTACAGAATAGCTAAGTGATATTATGAGGTTACTGGACACGAGAGTGTACACCGCTTAAAGTTTGTGATATTTTTGAAGAAGAATCCAACATGACAAGTGAAATGAAATCTTAAATTTACAAAAGCCATTTTTTAGGGAGTTTATTTTTTATGAAAGTTGTACAGAACAATTTGGTGAAAATAACAAATCAAATAAGAAATAACACACTTTTTATATGATAATTACAAGTATTCTATTTTTAAGTTTTGCACACACAGAGTTACTCAAAAACTAAGTTTGATTTCAGCTTGAGGGATTTATTTAAACCACAGCAATTCCATAAAGCATTTTCTTTGAAATTTCAAACTTGACTCATCTGAAAATAGAGTAAAAATTTTTAGTTACTTTAAACTTAAATTTTTGTGTGTAACTTAAATAAAATTACAGGTTAACCACGTAAATAATTCCCCACAAACGTCTTCATTGTGGTTTCAGATTTCAAAAGACGTTTCGAGCTGTGGCCCAACATATTATCTTTATCACAAGATGTGACTTTAACATTTCCTATAATTATGTCAGTTTTTAATTGAAAATCATTATCTCCATTATTTTCTCGTTTTTAGCATTTCCATCATGTTTTAATCTGGTATCACACCACAAAATATAAATTATGTAAAAAAACAAAGAAAACTAAATTGAAGAGTGTAATAGAAAAAAGTGACAAAATATAAATAATGCAAAAAATACAATGATTTTGGAGAGTAATAAAAAACCACGTTTGTCTGAGTGGTCAGTCACTCGCTTCTCATCGGCGGAGTTCCCATTTCAATCCCAGGTCCCAGTGGACAGGGATTGTCATGTGGGGAATATCGGACATTGCAGTGGTGTGAGGTTTCCTCGGGGTAGTCCCATNTGGTGCGGTTGTTGTAGGTGTAGGAGCTGCGGTAGAAGCCCTGCAGCAAGTCGTTGAGGTGGCCGACGTAGCTCATAGACACGGTGTACTGGCGGCCAGGTGACAGCTCGCCACCCAGGTGCACCACCAGGAACTGGCGTGCACTGTCGTTGCTCAGCCGCTCCACAGGCACGCTCTCGCCATCGTCCCGTTTCATCTGCACTGTGTCCTCTGCCACCTTCAGGTCGTTCGCGTGCAGCGTCACCAATGTCGTTGGTTCTGTCACATTCACTATGATCTCCACCTCGCCGTTGAATGTGAAGTTGCCCTCTGTGATGAACGGCACTATCCTGCACACAACACCACCTCCTTTAGCTGCACATCTTCCTAAACAGGCTGTGTTCAAGGGGGAGCTAGGGGGGCTTAAATCCTCCCCCTTTTTGAAGTTTTATTTTACATTGGATAAAATTATATACTATGTAATAGGCACACAGAACTTAACTGGCTAGGCCACCACATGTGACTCAGGTAATTAGATGCCAGGCAAGTGTTGGCACAATTTGTAATACATTCATCGAAGTGGACTTGTAGAAAGGTCCGGAGGGAAACCACAAGGCTGACTGTCTCAAGACCTTTCATATGCTTTAAAAGTCTAAGTGAACATCACCTCCACTCTGCATGTGTCCTTGCTGGGGTCCAACAACATGATTCCAAGAGCAATGCATGCTGCATTAGGGATGCGGTTGTGGAACCTTCTATGNCCTTGCTGGGGTCCAACAACATGATTCCAAGAGCAATGCATGCTGCATTAGGGATGCGGTTGTGGAACCTTCTATGATACATGTTACTTCTCATGATGTATGGGGAGTAGCTAACCGGGTCTGCGTCCACCCCTGAATACCGAATACCAAGTATGTAATCCCAAAAGAGTGGAAACCACAGCAAAAAAATTAATTACAAGTAACACTGGCTGTTGGCACCATTAATTTGGTCTGAGTGGATGCCATCATAACGAATACCAAGTATACAATGCCAATCAGATAGAAAATGTGGCTAAAAATTCACTGCAGTTGGCATTGGAGTTGGTGCCAGGATAGGCTTTAGGTGCACACCCTCATACCGAATTCCAAGTATAAAAACAATGGCCGAAAATTCATCCCATGTGACATTGGTGTCAGCATCATGAAATGGCCCAAGGTGCATGCTATGATACTGAAAAACAAGCCTCCAGTGTCATCAGTGTGAAAACAGCAGCCGAAATAATTTTCTGGCTGACATTAGTATTGGCACCATGAAGAGGGCCTGGGTACGTGACTTCATAGGAAATATTAAGTATAAACCCACTGGTATAGAAACAGTGGTCGAAAATGCACTCTGTGTGATGATGTTGGTGCCATGAACATGTTATGGGCCCACACCCTCATGCTGAAAACGAAGTCTCGAACAACAGTTGTGTGGAAATGGCAGCCAAAATTGTTTTCCAGATGACATCGGTCTTGGTACCATGAGTAGGGTACTTTACCAGCTGCTAATGAGAGAGGGCCAATGAGCATACCCTTAAAATATCATGACTGCATTTTTTTTATTAATTTAGTTTATTTAGGCAAAAATGAGACCCTTAAACATTGTAACATGATTATAATTCCCACTTAGAAAAAAATTTGAGCACATACCATAATCTAAAAATGTTTTAACCACGATTCTTCTGTGCATATAAACTATGTATGGTAATTATGGTACATTATTGTGAAAAAATATTAATGGTACAAAGGCCCCTGTCCTCTAACCCCCGAAATTCAACCTCATCTCCCCCCAATTAAAACATGATGTTTTGATGAAGTTATTATAAAAGTTAAAATCAATAAAAACTTGAAGGAGTAACATAAATGTAAAATCGTAAGTCAGTAGCTCATGTAGTTTCGGAGATATAGCAATAAAAATATTAGTTTTCCGATTAAAAAAATTAATATAAAGGCATTGAAGAGTGTAGGTGTGGTAAAATTGTCCAAATTCGACCTACTAAATAACGACCACAATGTGAAATCGAAAACTCGAAGCATAAAAAACCCTATTCTTTTTGTGATGCTGTTTCCTCCCAGGATTCTGGGGGAGGAGGTAATGTGGTTGGGAATTGCAAGAGGAATAATGGGAATAGGGATTAAACTTGACATAAGTGAGGATTTTAAGGGAGCGGCATTGTGCGCCACAAAATCGAGCTTTCTCGTCCATAAACGTCCGTTCAGCACGATTATTCTGCATGGGTGAATCATGCTATATGTGCATAAAGATGTCGTTGTAACCTGCAGAAGCTAATCTTGCAGTACCCCAACCCATGGTTGGCGTAACCTGCAGCAGCCCAACCGACGGCTGGTGTAATCCACGGTAGCCGAACCCACCGTCGATATAAACCACAGCAAATGACGGACATGCAGTTTTGTATGTAACACCTTGTGCAGTGTTGTTTGGTAAAAAAAACAACTCTGCATGGAAGGAGATAGGATCAACTTGTTTGGGAGCTCTTCTCCATCTTAGATGAGGTCCTNAGCAATAAAAATATTAGTTTTCCGATTAAAAAAATTAATATAAAGGCATTGAAGAGTGTAGGTGTGGTAAAATTGTTCAAATTCTATCTACTAAATAACGACCACAATGTGAAATCGAAAACTCGAAGCATAAAAAACCCTATTCTTTTTGTGATGCTGTTTCCTCCCAGGATTCTGGGGGAGGAGGTAATGTGGTTGGGAATTGCAAGAGGAATAATGGGAATAGGGATTAAACTTGACATAAGTGAGGATTTTAAGGGAGCGGCATTGTGCGCCACAAAATCGAGCTTTCTCGTCCATAAACGTCTGTTCAGCACGATTATTCTGCATGGGTGAATCATGCTATATGTGCATAAATATGTCGTTGTAACCTGCAGAAGCTAATCTTGCAGTAGCCCAACCCATGGTTGGCATAACCTGCAGCAGCCCAACCGACGGCTGGTGTAATCCACGGTAGCCGAACCCACCGTCGATATAAACCACAGCAAATGACGGACATGCAGTTTTGTATGTAACACCTTGTGCAGTGTTGTTTGGTAAAAAAAACAACTCTGCATGGAAGGAGATAGGATCAACTTGTTTGGGAGCTCTTCTCCATCTTAGATGAGGTCCTNCCTGCAGCAGCCCAACCGACGGCTGGTGTAATCCACGGTAGCCGAACCCACCGTCGATATAAACCACAGCAAATGACGGACATGCAGTTTTGTATGTAACACCTTGTGCAGTGTTGTTTGGTAAAAAAAACAACTCTGCATGGAAGGAGATAGGATCAACTTGTTTGGGAGCTCTTCTCCATCTTAGATGAGGTCCTTCATATTGAGTCCGGGCTACTAGGTACACCATTTTAATCCAGGCTGTACCTCCTAGAGATACTACATGACCCAACTTTTCCAAAAAAAAAAATGCATTGAAAATGTCACACTGTTTTCCATTGTTTGGAGAGGCACTAGGTTTGGCCTGAATCTTCTAGTTCTGGTGTAATTCCAAGTCGTGCTCCAATCAGAAATTGACAAGGGATCATGGCAGTCACATCACGAGGGTCAGACGACACTAGGGCTCGAGGTCTCGAATTTAAAACAGCTTCATTTCTTTCACAGAATGTAATTTGATTTTCTAAAATTAGTATCTATGTTCCCCAATAACTCAACAGATATAGTGTTCAGCTGANGCACAGAATGTAATTTGATTTTCTAAAATTAGTATCTATGTTCCCCAATAACTCAACAGATATAGTGTTCAGCTGATTTCCATCAGTTTCCCACAATCCTACTTGATTAGGACTGACTGGTGGCAGAAGAGATTCAAAGTTTTCCAATGGCAAACATTTAGGCACATACTGGAATCTACACATAAGGTTTGGGGAAACAGTCGTGTAGTTGGTCAATAGTCAGAATAAATGTACACATTCCTCTTCTCGACACAAACAATGGCAAAGATGTTATTAAACCGTCAGCTGTCAAGTTAGACACGACTCTAGGTGTCAGCCTTTGTGACCAAAGATATTAAAAACAATATGTAAGGCTGTAGGTCATGACAATGAAATATTCCAGTCAGACGAATTGAAATGGGTTCTGCCTATCCTATGTATGTAGGTATGCTCAAAATCTCAAGCAGGAGTATCTCGTTCTCTCATTGTAGACCACCCAGGCTAAGCCTGCAGCAAAAATAACAAATATATTTCATAACTCAGATGTGTTTCAAACATCGAGCTAACAGCAAGTAGATATTTAAAAGAGTGCTGTCGACGAAAGCATTGGCAAGGTGGTCTTTAGCAACAGAATGGTGTGTTTAGCACCTTGCTTAAGGTGTACACTGTTCAATCGTACGCCCACACCTACATTTGTAAATTCTCAAAGGGAGACATACACAGTAATCTGGTAGGACAAGATACGTCCCATTTCAGGCGAAGTAGATCAGCTTGGAAAGCAGGCCCATTGTACACATCTATTTACAACTCATACACATTGTTTTAATTCTAAGTGATGACAATAGTCCACTGCCAAGATATTGTTTTTGAATGAGCTTGATGAACTGGATTACATGAGCAATTACATTAAAATGAGCATTGTTGCGATAGAGGTGGTAGCGCAATATTTGCTGTTTTCCTGGGGAAAGTTTTGTTGTTTGCAATCTTAGATGAGAAGACTTCTATTAAAAAATCTGCTAGATTTTGATACACAACAAACTGAGCCACTCATGTGAGTCAGACAATGATAAGTACAGCAATGGAATTCTAGAAGACAAAAATGGAGTAGTATGAAAAAAAGATAAGCATTAGAGACATCGAGTCTGGGAAGAGACACTTGTATTAAGGGCGTCACTTTAAACCTAACCATGACTAGGTGGACACACACACTTCCATCGGCATCTACGCAGCTCAGGAACACAGCAGCCATGCATGCCTTCTCTGGGGATTCTGAAAACCCATGAACTTCTGCATTGNAAACCTATGAACTTCTGCATTGATACTATAGGACATATATACAATACAGTTTAGGAGATTTCACTAAACTTAGTCCCTGATGAAGTAGTTCCCACAGTCTCTGCTGGTTGTGGAAAGGTTCGTCCCAAATCAGACCTCCAGTCAAAAAACCACTGCATGAGGATCGTTACACAAATAATATGGAAGACAAATAGCTCGTAGGGTCATAGAACATAGTACAACACATTTTATACTCGTGGCATTGGTAATACTCAAACTAAAGAAAGATTTCCCTTTCTGGATTTAGTTGTGATCACGTACACTTACGACCAGCCAAGATGAAAACACACGAATTTTAGGACGTTCATGGTGATGTTGAGGCAAATGTTGCAAAAACCTTGGGGTGATTACGAAGGCAGTTTTGTATTCAGGTCACCAAATAGCAGGATCGTTGGGAGCAGTACTAGCAATGGGCTTATGGCATGTACAGTGGGGCCTTTGTTGCGACAATCGACTGAAACAATAGAGAATTGTTCTACTCTTACTTTAATAGTGATTGTCTCAATACTAAAGTGCTGCAGTAGTGTTAAGTGTGACTGCGTTATGGGCACATATGGCCGCACCAACCCGAAGTCATTCATGGTGTTCTTGGATTGGTAACACCAAAAATAATTTCCAAGTGGCTCTGGTTGTGTTGCTTGGGATAATAAGAATGGTAAATAACTGGTTATGCATGGGGTTAAATAAAGAGTTTAGTGGTCCTATTCGTAAAGTCTATACATTTTCGCAGAATATTGTCGAATAGGAAAAGTGATTGCTACTTGTCAGGCTAGAACTGGACTGACATACGTGTAAAGCATGCCAGAAGATCTTATCATATAATTATAAATGTACAAGCAAGTTATACAGTTTTCACAAATAGCTAGCCATGAAATCTTTTCGCCAAACATACTGTTCCTGCCCATTATTCGCACTTTCACCGCCAAAATACAGTACAGTCAATCACACGAGGCCCATCAGCCAGTGAGAATACATGTTCCACAGACTGCCACGTTTTTCTCATTTTGTTTACATGAGTGTTGTGTCCACACAGTTAAATAATGCAAGAAGTGGTATTTCATATATTTGTAAATTGGTGTATAATGAAGCCTGTTTTGTCTCCATCATCGTGTTTTGACATAGGAAACACTGCAATACTACCTGCCAAGATTATGATATGGCTATTATTTTCACAACATGTTGATGTTTGCATTAAAATGTTATGCAGAGCAACTTTTTATTTGTATAAAAGCTGCTGCAATTAATATGCATTTGATGTAAAATAAGCAACCATATAGTNGTGTTGCTTGGGATAATAAGAATGGTAAATAACTGGTTATGCATGGGGTTAAATAAAGAGTTTAGTGGTCCTATTCATAAAGTCTGTACATTTTCGCAGAATATTCTCGAATAGGAAAAGTGATTACTACTTGTCAGGCTAGAACTGGACACCCGTGATTGACTGACATACATGTAAAGCATGCCAGAAGATCTTATCATATAATTATAAATGTACAAGCAAGTTATACAGTTTTCAAAAATAGCTAGCCATGAAATCTTTTCGCCAAACATACTGTTCCTGCCTATTATTCACACTTTCACCACCAAAATACAGTACAGTCAATCACACGAGGCCCATCAGCCAGTGAGAATACATGTTCCACAGACTGCCACGTTTTTCTCATTTTGTTTACATGAGTGTTGTGTCCACACAGTTAAATAATGCAAGAAGTGGTATTTCATATATTTGTAAATTGGTATATAATGAAGCCTGTTTTGTCTCCATCATCGTGTTTTGACATAGGAAACACTGCAATACTACCTGCCAAGATTATGATATGGCTATTATTTTCACAACATGTTGATGTTTGCATTAAAATGTTAGGCAGAGCAACTTTTTATTTGTATAAAAGCTGCTGCAATTAATATGCATTTGATGTAAAATAAGCAACCATATAGTNGGCAGAGCAACTTTTTATTTGTATAAAAGCTGCTGCAATTAATATGCATTTGATGTAAAATAAGCAACCATATAGTCACTATTTCGTGTGTCAAATGTTGATGGACGAGAAAGGAGTTTCAGCCATACCATAACAAATAATACATTGTATCTCAAAACAAGGCACTGTGCTTATTAAAAATGACAAAGTTTGAAAACCAGACGATCTATTTGTACTAACATCCCCGAAGTGATGCCACGGTGTTGCCACATAATCAAATGCCGCAAATTTCACAAACAAAGCAGTTGCCGGTGTGTCTAGCAAAGTGTAATATTGATTGATGGCAAGCCACCTGCTGGCTTGTCCAGCTCCGTGCACGCTCACCTGATGACGTAGGAGTCGGGCTTGATGCTCCTGGGCAGGCGCACGTCCAGCTTGGGCGGCTTGGTGGGTGCAGGAGTGCTGGGGGTGATGGGAGGAGTTGTGGGTGTGGTGGGAGGAGCTGTGGTGGGAGTGGGTGGCTGGAGGTTGTAGGCGGAGCCTGAGCCGGCGAGCGGCCGGTCTGGACCTGCAGCGGAGGAGAGAGCGGTGGGCTCGCGTGTGGCACACGATGCGAACTTGTAGACGAGCAAGCCTGTGGCAACCAGGCAGCCCACGAACAGCAGGCCTAGCAGTGCAGCAACAGTGCGGCTCACCGTGAACCCGCGCTGCTTGTGGAACGTCACGGCACTGTTGTCCATCGCCTGCAACACATTCTCGCTCCACTTACTACCCGCCAACATTGCTTCTGTTTCTCACATATTACGAAAATATTTTCTAAAGCCATGCTTAAGCTCTACTTTGAGACTACATACAGTAGCTCACATTAATATTCGGCCACGGATGATTATCGCAGTTGTATGGCCTTACGTTACATTAGAAATGAAGATAAACATAAAACATATTGCACAATAATTCTTGTGTGCTTTAAATGAAATGCAGTAGTAGTCAATAACTGAAATGAGCAGTGCAAGTTAATGAAACACAATATTTTGTCCTCGCGTACTTCATAAGTACAGTACGCCACTTTAATATTCGGCCAGTTGTGGTGGATGCGTGGCACAGGTACGATGCACATTGCGTTCGTACCTCGTTTCATTCCCTGCACGCTCTCTGCACTGAGAGGTTGTATTGGGTAGCTCTGTTGGCTGCGTCAGTCAGGAAAATGGGACACAGGGCAGGAATACAACGTTTGAACAGCAGCAGCTGGTCATTTTTCATCATACAAAGAAGAAATCTCAACGAGAAATATCGGAGCACTTGAATCTGCCGAGGTGCACTGTTGGAGACATCATAAGAAGGTTTCAGAAGGAAGACAGAATAGATTCGGTACCTCAAAAACGACAGCCAAAGAAACTAAGAGAGAGAGAAGAATGTCTAGTAATCAGGAAAATAAAGAAAGGTCCGAAAATTAGTGATTGCAAACTTACAACGGAGGTACTCAATGAATGCGGAAAGAACGTCCATCCAGAAACCATACGACGAGTTATCAGAAGAGCAGGATACATTAGCAGAGTATCTAGAAAGAAACCTTTCATTAATGAGGCACATAGAAGTAACGACTTAAGTTCGCAAAAGACCACACTGATAAAGATGAAAATTGGTGGAATGATGTTATTTTTGCTGATGAGACAAAATTGAATGTGTTTGGTTCAGATGGCAGGTTAACATTACGAACAGTATGGCGTAAGCCAAATCAGGAGCTAAAACCTGGGAACATACAACCTACTGTGAAACACAGTGGAGGTAGTATTATGATCTGGGGCTGTATATCTACAGCAGGTGTTGGAGAGGCTGTACGTGTAGATGGAACAATGAAAAAGGAAGACCATCTCAACAGCCTGACAGCAAACCTACACAAGAGGGATGATGATATGGGAATTAGGAACACGTTTAAGTTCTACCAAGATAATGACCCAAAACAAAAGTCATACATTATCAACAGCTGGCTTTTGTATAACTGTCCCAAAGTCATTAACACACCTCCTCAATCATCCAACCTGAATCCCATAGAAAATCTGTGGGATGAACTGAAAAGAAGACTGCGTACTACAACAATTAGGTCCACAAAAGAAATAGAAAAAAATTCAAGGAATGGTGGATTAAGATTGGCTCCGAATGTACCTTGAAAATAATTGCTAATATGCCACAACGCCTGCGAGAAGTAATTAAACAGAATGGCCACGCTACCAGGTACTAAAAAACTGTGTGTTTAGTTTTCAAAGAGGTTTATGTTTGTGTTTGAATGATGATGGCCGAATATTAAAGAGGCGTACTTATGCAGTATGGGATGACAGAATCATATTGTTTGTTAAGTTGCATTGCTCATTTCCGTTATTGGCTACCGCTATATTTCATTTAAAGCACAGAAGAATTATTGTGCAATATGATTTATGTTTATCTTCATTACTAATGTAACATAAGGCCTTGAAACTGCGATAATCATAGGTGACCGAATATTCATGTGAGTCACTGTATACTATGCCTCATGCAAACAAAGCTCAACTAAGTCTAGACAATTACACCAAAAGCACATTATCACATTTGTGCCCACTCAGTTGAATAATATTTTGCACAAGAACTATTTTATACTGAGTATTGCCAACACATACATTTTCTCACTGTTTATTCACAATAATTATAAATAAAATATTGTTTATACATTAAATATAAGTAAAAGTTCAATTTAACTAAAAGGAAGATACTTTAATGCCAAAAGAAGTATAAAACTCTATTGATGCATTATGTGATTTGGAAACTACCAACAACTCATGCATGGGGTGATTTTCAAATATTTGATTCGAAAAGTGTGAATACATTGCGAATAGACATCATGTCACACTTTACTACCATATATGGTAGTGATGTACACGGGCGTTTACANCAACTAAGTCTAGACAATTACACCAAAAGCACATTATCACATTTGTGCCCACTCAGTTGAATAATATTTTGCACAACAACTATTTTATACTGAGTATTGCCAACACATACATTTTCTCACTGTTTATTCACAATAATTATAAATAAAATATTGTTTATACATTAAATATAAGTAAAAGTTCAATTTAACTAAAAGTAGGATTCTTTAATGCCAAAAGAAGTATAAAACTGTATTGATGCATTATGTGTTTTGAAAAGTACCAACAACTCATGCATGGGGTGATTTTCAAATATTTGATTCGAAAATNACAACTCATGCATGGGGTGATTTTCAAATATTTGATTCGAAAATTGTGAATACATTGCGAATAGACATCATGTCACACTTTACTACCATATATGGTAGTGATGTACACGGACGTTTACAATGTTCCAGCGGGACTGATAGTGACAAGCAATCCAGCTAACAACCTGGGTATGGTTTCGATAACTAAGAAATAGTATTGTTCATACAACAGTGACGATTTCCTGCCGTGTACAGCCAGCAATATGAATTTTATAAAGAGGCAACAAGCAGGCAATATGTTTGTGTATGCCAGTAGCGATACAGTGATACTGTTAAATTTTCCGTATACTTATGGAATTTTTTGCGGAAATGTACAGTAAATATACGGTAACGCAATCCGTAATGACGAAACACGGAGTTAAGTGAGTAAAAAAAAAGAAAAAGAAATGCCTCCGTATTTCCTACAGCTACAATGTCGAATCTAGACGAAACTTTCTTCGCCACCGTAACCAGAAAATCATCGTTTCTGCGGCAGTTATGTTATCAACGCCATAACGGTCGGGTTTATAAACTACGCAACAAACAAACGAACACAACGACGCAACGCAAGAAAATTGCGATCGTGTGTAAACATCGCACAACGCAAGAAGTTACCAATATTACAAAATGATTATACCAAACAAGTACCAAAAATTTATTTCCATAATGCTTTTCAAATGTGTTTGTTTAGTACAGATTTTAAATTTTTATTTTTAGCTTTGTTAAGCTACTGTTGTATAATTTTTTAATGTCTCGATAGCGAATTTCTAAGAACACTTAAATTTTGTCAGCAAGATGGTGGTACTAAAATATTTGTGTATGTAGTTACATTTTTTATTTATGATCAACACATAAATAAGGACATGCATTCATTGTACTAGCAAAACACATATTAATAACTTAAAATCACAACCTCCTGTACGAGTTTAAAACGATTACGGGGAAAAATGAACATTAAGACTTTCGTTTCGTTTTCACATAGGCCTAATCATTATAGCACTCGGTGTGAAGGTTTAAACTGCTTTAAATGTGATGAAGTGAGTACATTCATTCTTACTATTTGTTTTAACAACCCTAATGTTACCATTTAAACTAAAAACGAAAATAACGGGCATACAATCTATAGCAACATATTTTCGATAAAGACATATAACACAGTAACACACCTATTTCCCCCCAATGTAGTCGACGTTGGCTTTGTAGTTAGGTTGGTGAAGTAACGGTGTAGAAGTGGTGCCACGTGAGTTCATATCCTAAGTACTGCAAATATTTTTTCACGTTTTCAAATTACGTTAAAATGCACAATACAAACAGCGACTATCGGAAATATGTTTATTTATCGTAACGAATTGGCTAAATTCAATAAAACGATTTTTAATTCGCCGCACGCAGTTCGCTGTCACTTATTATATCAGTGAAATTGTTACACTAAACAAAAAGTGGTTTTCACATATCCAAGTGGAGCCATTTTCACTGACTCAAGTAGTTTAATTTGACTGCAAATCAGTGGTTTTCTACTGATTCGAATTTAAAATGCATCTTAAATAATGAAGCTACGAAGTAGCTTCGTCAGAACAATCTTCAAAACACAACCCATGCATCTCTGAAACTACACACAGGATACTGTACCATATGGCACAACCCACGCATCTCTGAAACCACACACAGTGTACTGTACCATATGGCCCAACCCACGCATCTCTGAAACCACACACAGTGTACTGCAACATATGGCCCACCCACGAATCTCTGAAACCACACACAGTGTACTGTACCACATGGCCCAACCCATGAATCTCTGAAACCACACACAGTGTACTGTACCATACAGCCTAACCCACACATATCTTAAACCACACACAGTGTACTGTACCATATGGCCCAACCCANTAAGAAATAGTATTGTTCATACAACAGTGACGATTTCCTGCCGTGTACAGCCAGCAATATGAATTTTATAAAGAGGAAACAAGCAGGCAATATGTTTGTGTATGCCAGTAGCGATACAGTGATACTGTTAAATTTTCCGTATACTTATGGAATTTTTTGCGGAAATGTACAGTAAATATACGGTAACGCAATCCGTAATGACGAAACACGGAGTTAGTGAGTAAAAAAAAAGAAAAAGAAATGTCGAATCTAGACGAAACTTTCTTCGCCACCGTAACCAGAAAATCATCGTTTCTGCGGCAGTTATGTTATCAACGTCATAACGGTCGGGTTTATAAACTACGCAACAAACAAACGAACACAACGACGCAACGCAAGAAAATTGCGATCGTGTGTAAACATCGCACAACGCAAGAAGTTACCAATATTACAAAATGATTATACCAAACAAGTACCAAAAATTTATTTCCATAATGCTTTTCAAATGTGTTTGTTTAGTACAGATTTTAAATTTTTATTTTTAGCTTTGTTAAGCTACTGTTGTATACTTTTTTAATGTCTCAATAGCGAATTTCTAAGAACACTTAAATTTTGTCAGGTGGTACTAAAATATTTGTGTATGTAGTTACACTTTTTATTTATGATCAACACATAAATAAGGACATGCATTCATTGTACTAGCAAAACACATATTAATAACTTAAAATCACAACCTCCTGTACGAGTTTAAAACGATAACGGGGAAAAATGAACATTAAGACTTTCGTTTCGTTTTCACATAGGCCTAATCATTATAGCACTCGGTGTGAAGGTTTAAACTGCTTTAAATGTGATGAAGTGAGTACATTCATTCTTACTATTTGTTTTAACAACCCTAATGTTACCATTTAAACTAAAAACGAAAATAACGGGCATACAATCTATAGCAACATATTTTCGATAAAGACATATAACACACCTATTTCCCCCAATGTAGTCGACGTTGGCTTTGTAGCTAGGTTGGTGAAGTAACGGTCTAGAAGTGGTGCCACGTGAGTTCATATCCTAAGTACTGCAAATATTTTTTCACTTTTTCAAATTACGTTAAAATACACAATACAAACAGCGACTATCGGAAATATGTTTATTTATCGTAACGAATTGGCTGAATTCAATAAAACAATTTTGAATTCGCCGCACGCAGTTCGCTGTCACTTATTATATCAGTGAAATTGTTACACTAAACAAAAAGTGGTTTTCACATATCCAAGTGGAGCCATTTTCACTGACTCAAGTAGTTTAATTTTACTGCAAATCAGTGGTTTTCCACTGATTCGAATTTAAAATGCATCTTAAATAATGAAGCTACGAAGTAGCTTCGTCAGAACAATCTTCAAAACACAACCCATGCATCTCTGAAACCACACACAGGATACTGGACCATATGGCCCAACCCACGCATCTCTGAAACCACACACAGTGTACTGTACCATATGGCCCAACCCACGCATCTCTTAAACCACACACAGTGTACTGTACCATATGGCCCAACCCATGCATCTCTTAAACCACACACAGTGTACTGTACCATATGGCCCAACCCACGAATCTCTGAAACCACACACAGTGTACTGTACCATATGGCCCTGAGTTCCAAGATAAACTCCACACAGGCGAACTGGTTAATCCCGATACTTAATCAGTTACAGAGTAATGTAGATGAAGTCTTAATGGGGAACTGTAAACTGATTGGAAGGTTACGGCAATTGGAAAAGACCCAAACCTCAAGGCAGGAGATCCTTAAGCCAGCAAGGCCAACAATTCCAGAAATAAAAAGCTATGCACAGGCAGCTGGAACAGAGACATTGAAACCAAGACTTGCGAAAAAAAGTGGTCCTCTTGTACCCGGAAAATGAAGGAAGTACTAGCACCGAAACAAGAGACAAAATCAAGAGCGGATTCAATCCAAAGGCAGAAGGATTGCAAATCCGAAACATGCGTGGCATCAGGGGAGGAGGTATAATGGTTGAAGCAGGAGATGACAAAACCCTGGAAACTTTCAGCAATACCACGAAAATTCAGGAATTGGGCCTCAAGTTAGAGGCACCAAACAGACATGGGCCTAAGATCGTCATATATGACGTACCTCGTAACGAGGACGGAACTGGACTACCTGAAACCATCTTCAGGCAAAACTTTAATGGAACATGTGGAGGTCACAACTTACAAAGTTTTGTAAAGGCCGTGACGGTAAGTCCCAGAACTGGGAGACGGGACACGGACAGGGTGAATGTGGTACTACAATGCGACCCACAAACCAGAAATGTACTAATAGAAAAGGAAAGAGTATGTGTCAGTTATGAAAGTTGTAGAATCAAGGACTACATATCACTGTCACGATGCTATAAATGCCAGCAATGGGGGCATATTGCTGGCAGATGCAGAGAGGCGCAGTCCACCTGCTCATGTTGTGGTGAACAGGGCCATGAATTAAAAAACTGTCCTAACAAACAGGAAACCAACTTCAAAGAGATATGTGCCAATTGCCACAAAAAGGGTCAGCAGCATGATCACAGAGTGGACTCCCGTGATTGTCCCGCATACCAGAGAGCCCTGTCCGTGGAACTCTCACGGATAGATTATGGAGACTAATATCCTAAGGCGTGGGCAGCTAAATATGCAACGGTCGGCAGCAGTGGCAGCTGAACTGAACAGGATTGTTCTGGAGCAGGGACTTGATGTTGTAATGTTTCAGGAACCATACGTTCCCTTTGAAGATGTTGTGGGCCTGCGGGGTGATGTATTCACTGTCGGTGTCCGCCCTAGGGCCGGGATATTGAGGGTCAACAAAGACGTGGAAATTATGGTACTAACGAGTGCCTCGGACACCCACCACGTATGTGCACAGATAACTAAGGGCACAACAGAGTTCTGGGTAGTATCCTCATATTTCCGGTCCGGGGAGGACGTGCAGGCGCACCTTGATCGATGGGAAATCATCATTGACACACTGAAAGGGAAACCTCTGATCTTAAGCGCTGATGTTAACGCCAAATCAGAGCTGTGGCACTCTCCTGTTGATGATGAATCTGGAGACACAGTAAGCCAATTCATCCTGGCAAATGATATGGATGTGGCAAATGAAGAAGGAAATCTTCCGACATTTGTCTCGCAGGCCCATGGCACACAATCATACCTGGATGTAACTGTAACAAACAGAAAGGCAAACAACACCATTATGGAATGGAAAGTGCAAGAGGAAAGCTCTAGTGACCACAGCCTGATTACATTCAATGTATTCACCGGTGATAATGGTGGACGGCGGCTGTCGCAACAGATTGAAGGGGAGGTCCGATTTGTGCACAATATGGCGGACTGGGCGGCCTTTGATAGGGCCCTGCTGGATAAGCTTGCTCTAATTGATAGCCATAACACAAGTCTAAATGATCGAGTCAGTGAACTTACAAAGATCATTCAAGACACATGCGAAAAGAACTTAAAGAAAACATCTCGAGGACTTCCTAACCTTTCCTGGTGGAACAAGGAACTGGACCAAGAGAGAAAAGAGTTAAGAAAAGACAGGAGGAAGCTACACCAGCTTCGTGGCGAAGAAAGGGATCAATTTTCGCGAATATACAAAATGAAGAAGCAGGCTTATTTCAGCAGGGTTCGCAAGAAAAAGAAAAAATCACGGGAGGACTTCGTAACACGGGCCGGAAACGAAGATCCTTTCGGTATTGTGTACAAGTTGGCCTCTAACAAGACCAAGAGAGCAGTGCCACCACCATGCATGAAATTAAATGGTAAGCTGTTAACGAATCAAAAAGATTCGATGGAAGTCCTGCTCCAGGCTCTCCTGCCTGATGACTCCATGATGGAAGAGGGGGAGGAGCACACGGCAAAGAGACAGAATATGGAAGTAATTCCAGAGGTGCAGGATGCACCAAGCTTCGAAATGGAAGAACTGAAGCAGATTGTCTACAACATGAAGAATGGGAAAGCACCAGGGATGGACGGCATAACAACCGAAATACTAAAAAGGTGCTATTCGCGAATTAAGAATATTCTTCTGGACATCTACAATGACTGTCTCCAAGCCGGTGTGTTCCCTTCCCCTTGGAAATTGGGATGCCTAAGAATCCTTAAAAAGGAAAATAAGAGAGAATTAGATGACCCCAAATCATACAGGCCGTTGACATTGCTTCCGGTGCTAGGCAAAGTATATGAAAAGCTGATCAACAGACGACTAATAATGGCCTTAGAAGCAGAAGGCACATTAAATGAACACCAGTATGGTTTCAGAAGAGGAACCGGCACTGACTTTGCGCTTCACGATGTAATGGAGAAGATCAGGGGTTCCTCTGCCAAATACATGATGGCAATATACCTGGACATATCTGGAGCGTTCGATAATGCCTGGTGGCCGGAGGTAATGCATCGGTTAAAGAACAAGAAATGCCCAGCCAACTTGTACAGGGTTATCCTGGACTTCTTCCGTGAAAGATGGAGTATCTACTCATCCAGGACAGCACAAGTAAGGAAAGAGCTCACGAAGGGATGCCCCCAGGGATCGGTCCTTGGACCTATCCTATGGAACGTCCTCTTCGATGGCTTCTTGGAGTTGGGTCTCCCGACGGGGTGCACGGTATTTGGCTATGCGGATGATGGACTTATCCTAGTCTCGGGGAATTCAAGAAGAGAGCTAGAGACAAAAGCAAGAGAGATAATGTCCAAAACTTGGAACTGGTCCAAAAGTGTGAAATTGGAATTCTCTATAGAGAAAACCAAAACCATGCTAGTTAAAGGTAAATTAAAACGAAATCCGACCGTGTACTTCGGGGGGAGCCCAGTTCAATACGTAAAGGAATATAGGTATCTCGGAGTCATCATGGATGAAAACATGAGCTTCTTGAAGCACATTGAATATGTGTCGCGGAAGGCAGTCATGGTGTTCCAAAAACTCAGGAGAATTGGCAATACAAACTGGGGCCTAAATTATGGCACTCTTAGAACTATATACAAGGCAGTTTTTGAAGCCATAATAACATATGGTGCGGTGATGTGGCATCACCGGGCTGCACTTTCGTGGCACAGAAGAAAGCTTATAAGTGCTCAAAGAGCGGCACTGCTGACTGTTACCGGTGCATATAAAACTGTGTCAAACGACTCGCTCCCAGTAATAGCGGGAGTTCTTCCAGCGGACTTGCTTATAAAATACAGAGGACTCACAGCGGAGAGGGCGCGGGCCGGCAGGCTGTCTAAAGAATATAAGGATACGCTAATGGCTGACATTCTGGAAGAATGGCAAAACACCTGGACTAATTCGGAAAAAGGTCGGCAAACTTTTGAGTTATTGCCTGACATCGAAGCCAGGATGAGCTGTAAGTGGATCACTGTGAACCACTACAGCATGCAATTAACAACTGGACATGGCAACTTCAAGGCGAAGTTGAACAGCCTGCGACTCGTGCAATCTCCGCTGTGCGATGTATGTGGTGTGGATGACACAGTACACCATGTGCTTGAAGACTGTCTCAAGACAGAGGACTTACGAGTTTGGCTTGAGGAACAAACTCGGAAAAAGGGCATTCACTGGAGATTGGAAGATGTGATGACCAACAAAGATCTCCATAAGATATGGAATGAATTCGCTACTCGGATTGGGAAACGATTAGAAGAATTCGACAAATGGTACCAGCAAATTTCTGATGACCCATAACGGGTAATTCAAACACTTGGAGGAACCCGGATTGGTGAGGAGGACAGGTTTTTAAAAAATGAGAAAATCGTTTAATCTACCGGTTACAGGTACCAAGAAAGTGAATGGCCCTTAGGAATGGACGGAAAAAGTGCAGCGCACTGTTTTACTCTTAGGAGTACAGTTACAGTGCGGGAGGTTTGGAGGGTGCGCTGGCCTTCGGGCCTTAAAAAATCTGTACCATATGGCCCAGCCCACGAATCTCTGAAACCACACACAGTGTACTGTACCATATGGCCCAACCCACGAATCTCTGAAACCACACACAGTGTACTGTACCATATGGCCCAGCCCACGAATCTCTGAAACCACACACAGTGTACTGTACCATATGGCCCAACCCACGAATCTCTGAAACCACACACAGTGTACTGTACCATATGGCCCAGCCCACGAATCTCTGAAACCACACACAGTGTACTGTACCATATGGCCCAACCCACGAATCTCTGAAACCACACACAGTGTACTGTACCATATGGCCCAGCCCACGAATCTCTGAAACCACACACAGTGTACTGTACCATATGGCCCAACCCACGAATCTCTGAAACCACACACAGTGTACTGTACCATATGGCCCAACCCACGAATCTCTGAAACCACACACAGTGTACTGTACCATATGGCCCAACCCACGAATCTCTGAAACCACACACAGTGTACTGTACCATATGGCCCAACCCACGAATCTCTGAAACCACACACAGTGTACTGTACCATATGGCCCAACCCACGAATCTCTGAAACCACACACAGTGTACTGTACCATATGGCCCAACCCACGAATCTCTGAAACCACACACAGTGTACTGTACCATATGGCCCAACCCACGAATCTCTGAAACCACACACAGTGTACTGTACCATACAGCCTAATCCACGCATCTCTGAAACCACACACAGTGTACTGTACCATATAGCCTAACCCACGCATCTCTAAAACCACACACAGTGTGGCATAAGGTTCTTCGCTTTCGGAAACACTTTGAGATGTCGCACTGTTATATTTGCTACATATATCAGACTTACTTTAAAAAATCATCAAATGTCATACATCTCACTGCATTTTTCAGCTATTATCTATGTTTCCTACTGACCCAATGTACTAAAAAAAAAATTCACACCTGCAATGCTATAACAGAGTGTGGCGTGTTGTCAAGCTACCAATCACTACATTCTTGGTTTTGAAGTTGATATACGAATTTCTCGATAACGGTGGTGAATAGCATACAGCGTCAGTTTGTATCAGTTTGTATGTGTTTTCCAAATATGTCCCTTACATTTGCTTTATTTTTGGTAATATTTTCTTCTCTTGTTTAACCACTTATCGGATTAAAAGTATTTCATGTACATGGGTTTGTTTGATGACGCACAGTGTGCAGAGGTTTGAGAAGAGCACATGTACAGGAGCGTGTGTTTGCTCAATAATAAAATGTTGCTGGCCGCGTACGTCCTCGTCTTT
>NQII01008080.1:0-13561 GCA_002778355.1 Clitarchus hookeri | reverse complement strand
GAACAATCGTGACTAACGCCAATAATTATCACAATTTGTAATTTAAGATAAAAAATAGTACTGCAGTCAACAACACGAGAACACATTAATCCTCTTATAAACATTTATATAGCCCATTGTTAAAAGTATTATTTATTTTGATAGTTACAATTGCTAAGCCCGCAGTACCCCCCGCTATAAGCAAATATATGTACACATTATATACATTTATTTTGAATCTGGAACACCGTGACGTGAAAATATAAAAAAATATTCCAGCCACGGAGGTTGTCTTGTACTTTGTGAGTGGAAAGAGAACTAACTAACGCTGAAAACCTCATCTCGCTGTCTCTACTGGTAAGAAAAATTTAGTTTTTAAATGCAGTCATCTTATAGCTAATTTACCTTACAATGTGAATTCCATTTAATAAAAATAACTTCCAAATAAAAAACTCCTTCGAAAATTTATTATGGTCCTCGATTGGATTCCTCTTTCAAGTGTCAATATTACACTAAAATATTTGTAAAATAATCATGTCTACATAACGTTTTACACAGAAATGTGTACGATAATTCCAGATTTATGTAATCGTTTCAAAAATCGTAACTTGNTGTCTACATAACGTTTTACACAGAAATGTGTACGATAATTCCAGATTTATGTAATCGTTTCAAAAATCGTAACTTGCAAATCATTAATCATGAAAGTATGTTCATCAATGCGAATTATGTTTTCATTGGCAGAGAAATATTATTTTTAATGTAGCCCGAATTACTCTCGGGTATAGTGTTAAATGTGTTGAGGGACACATTAACTGGCTGCTTCCAATACAGTTGGCAACGATCTAGGAAAAGTAGTTCCATTATACAGTTGGCAGCGATTTAGAGAAAGTAGTTCCACGACCTAACGACGCAATAGGAGTTTAAGTGACTTTTAAATTAGTATATGCATAATTTTTAAATTTATTTTTTATTTGTATGCACTCGTGGCCAGGAGTTAACACACTAGTAAAGGCTGTTTACGGTGAAGTAAGAACTTTTGAAATCAACCTCTAAAATAAATCGCTGCCTGTAACTATATACACGGTACAGTACACCCAGGCATGCAGGTTCCCAGTTAGGTTGGCAGCGAATAAATAAGCAATAGTTGTCGAGACCTGGCGTTGAATTGCGAGTGTAATGTCTGAATTTAAGGCCACTGAAGTTAGTGCTTTTGGTTTTATACGCTTTAGAATAAGACTCTGAGTAATAGTAACAGATTTACATTATTAACATTTTCACGATTTCACTTGGACTTATGACAATGTCAAATTTACATATGGTGGAAGAATACAATATGACATGAAAATTGGATGATAAGCAGGGCTTCCAAAACTGCTCCATTAACCGTAAACATCCTACAACATATTTACGTCTTTGAAGATATCACAGATACGTTTGATCAATACATGTACAAAGTCTTCCTGTAAAAAGCGATGTAAATTGAACATGTGACGGGAGGATACAAGATATGAAATATGTGTATCACCAAGATGGCTTTCAATGGTGATCAGTTTGCCGCCTGATGGTCTATTTAAAAATTGTATCTCGTTATTTTTCGGTGTAAAGCAAATTTAAGTAAAACTTGGCGAAGTAACCGGTACTATGAACATCATTAAGAAAGTTCTCTCACTGCGGTAGGTGCGCTGTCCGGGTATTATATTACTTTACGATTCTTGGTTCTCTTGCCAAAAGGAGATAAGGTGTGGCGACGGTGCCAAAGAGTCGGCGTTGCGGTTCGTTAGTGAGTCGGTGAGAGAGAGAGAGAGAGAGAGAGAGAGAGAGAGAGAGAGAGAGTATGTGTGTGTGGGTGTGCGCGAGCAAGGTTCTCCTTGGCCGAACAAGTGAGTAACGTCTTCACGCTCATGTGGCGATGGTAGACTTACAACGTAGTTGACCGACTTTCATCTTCTGAGAGGGGCCACGTTGGTGTAGTGGTTAGACTGCTCGCCTCCCCCGGATGTGGGAATCGTGCCGGACGATGCCGCTGGTCGGCGAGTCTTCTCGGGATCTCCCATTTCTCCCGCCCTTGCATTCCGGCGCTGCTCCATACTCACCTCGTCTAACCCTCAACGGCTCTCAGCACCTCGACCCCCTCCCCCCTCGTCTTCCGAGCATGTCGACAAGACTGGCACGCGGATTGCCAGCAGAACAGTCAAAATCACGTGTTTATGTAGTGATGTGGTTACTCCTTTTTTTTTAACGGTAATCGCGGTGTGGTCGTGTCGGGAATACTGCCGTGGGTTTTACCTGAATACGTATGCGTTAACAGGTAATATTTTCTTTGCAACATAGGAAAAGAACGAATGAAATGAAATGGACAGTTGGGTTCAATCAACAGATCTAGACGAGATCTTTCGTTTGGCAGCAACAACAGTGCGCCAGCACACCGAAGACGCGAGATATCAACGTCGCCAGAACCCGCGCCGTGGGTCGCCTACCTCGCCTTGCTCGTGCACGGCGCCATATCAAGGTCACGCTCACATCGCAGTGAGTGAGAGAAGAGATTTCGGCGGCACTTCGCAGCGACGTCTTGGGAACCGATGTGGGTGTAGCGAGGTGAGTATGGAGCAGCGCCGGATTGCGAGGGCGGGGGAAACGGGAGATACCCGTGAAAACCCGTCGGCCAAGGACATCGTCCGGCACAATTCTCAACATGCGAAAATCCTGGAGCGACCTCACCAGGAATCGAACTCGGTTCGCCTAGGTGGGGGCGAGCAGTCTAACCACTGTACCACCACGGCCCCCACACATCGCAGTAGTATACCCGATCGAACGAGACCACATATATTTCAATAGTTTTATTAGTCACAAAGTTATAGTGCGAGGGAGGGATTACCCTGCAAACCTTGCATCGTGCCGTTTCCATCGACGTGCCTCACGTGTGGGTCTATTCACGTCTAAAGTGTTTATCGTAACCTGATTGTGTAACATTAGAGTTAAAACTTGGTAAGAGGAAGCCACGAGGATCCTAGAGGCAACAGGCAGTTCAGTGTTGGAACTGAGGCGCTGGCTACTTCGCAGATGGCATGTGCACTCTACCTCGCATTCCCGCTATGGCAGCGATATCTGCAGAGCTATAGTCCGTTAACGGTTACTTTCAGTTTACTTGTAGGATATCACTCCGCCTCATGGATGCGAAGTTTAGAAAATTACGCCAGAGGGACAAAGCACCTCATACGTACGTATCCAGAGTAATAGTATTTTGCACAATAACTGTTTCTTACAAGGAATTACCAACACGCCTATTTTCTCTATCTTTGTTCATATTAATTATAAATGAAATATTGTCATTTATAGATAAAATGCAAGTAAAAGTTAAATTTAATAAAAAATCGGGTACTTTTATATTAACACAATTATAAAAGGCTTGAGATACATACATATTTATGAATGAATCAAACACGTCATGCATGAGGGTTTTTTTTAAAGGTTTGATTAAAAAAGGACGAAGATACCGCGAGTAGACATACCTTGGCATCTCTCAGACATTTCTCAGCAGCGAGTGTGCAGCCAAGCGGTCAGCTGGTGTCGTGCGTGGCGTGGAGGGGATATGGGGTAGAGTACTCATACGAGTTCCGCAGTAGCCACTGTCCTTGTTCAAACACTGCACTGCTTTCATGACAATGCGACTACCAGCAACTACGCTAGTATGGGATATGAGGCCAGAGCACTGTTTATGTAAGCAAGTGCTTTCACATGCTTGTATACTTCCGCTAACCAATTTTTAATGCAATTAGATTAAATTCATATTGATAAAAGTGCTTTATTCGTATAGGAAAGGCTTGTCTTTTGAAAATGTAATATATAAACAATTACGTTCGTCTCTGTTGACCATTTTACTTTAATACTTGTATCGGTGTGAGGTAGGTCAATTTTGTTCGGGTATATGCACAGAAGACGAAAATCGGTCTACATATAGTGTATGATGCGTACCTGTGCGAGGTACGCAATATTTTACCTTTAATTGATTTTTTTTACTTTTTGATTGATGTGTTATATTTACTTGAGAAGTACAGACAATAACAGCAAAACATCGTAATACCAAAGTTACAAAGACACAACACACCAGCCAAGTTACGAGCTCTTTTGCTGTACATGGAGTGAATAAACCAATGACAGGAAAATATTGGAGTAAAGATGCAACGAAAAATAAACATGGTAAGAATATGAGAAAATTATCCAAAACCTTAAAAGTGGTGAAAAAATATTTAAAAAGCACTCTTAAACTAAGATGAAACAACACCGATAGAAAAGAAATCAACTGGTGACAATGTAATTTTTAAAATGAGTACTTAAAAGGAAATCATGTGTCCAGGAAATCACTATCAAAAATAGACAAGAAACGAAACGCCATGGCCACACACAGTCACGTGGCAACGGAGAGTGACTAATTCGAAAGGAAATCGCAGTATCGAACAAAGTGAACGCTAATATGACGAGTAAGGGAAGTAAGAAAAAGATCAGGAATAGAAGTATAAATGGAAAAGGAAGCAATTGAGACGGTGAGCTGAACTCGCCGATGCCGCTCTGCAGTACCTACTAGGCAACACACAAGATAAGCACCCAGACATGAAACAAACGTGGTGGTTCTTATGATGTGCGCATACCCACTCTCTGATTGGCTGCGCGAGGCTCTGTGAATGGCCGTTGTGTATAGTACGTTGTGATAGGTTTCCTATTGGCTGAGCTGCCGGCTGGTGAGTATGTTACCAGGCGCTAGTAGAAGGAAAAATATTAGTTGGCTCCAAGGGGGTGGGGGACCGGAGCGTCGGAGCTGTTCATGCTCTGCCATTCCGGTCCACCATGTTGGATGTCGGTGACCTTGACAATTACCTTTGAACTTGTCCCCGGTGCTCTTTAAACTTGAAAACTCAAAAATAACAAANTATGATTCTCATTGGTTAATTAGTCGGCAGGCCTCCAATGTTTCTCATTGACTAATTGCTCACCCCCACCACCAATAACTCCATCCCTACCTATGATTTACATTTGCTAATTACTCACCTTCGTTCGATCCCCTTCCAATATATTTAATTAGCCAATCGCCCCACCCCCTTCGTCCACACCCATGATTCTCATTGGTTAATTACTCACCCCCACCAGTGATTCCTACTGACTAATTACTCACATTCGTTCCGACCAATTATATGCGTTCGCTCGACCAGTTACTCACCATCGTTCGATACCCACCAATAATTCCCATTGGCTAATTACTCACCCCCACCAACGATTCTCATTGACTAATTACTCACCTTCGTTCAACAAATTATTCATGTTCGCTCCACCCACACCAATGATTCTCATTGGTTAATTACACCCCCACCACTAATTACTCACGGTTGTTCGAACCCCCCTCTTTCTCCTCTCCAAAAAACCAACTCGCCTTTGCTCATTCCGTCGAATGCAACCATCTTGGTGGTTTTCCTGTTCGTCATTTGTTTAAATTCTCAGCACCTAGGTGACGCTAGTGTATTAATTACCGATTTCGTCACCCGGCGAGCTGCTTATTTCGCCGGCGGCAGCCATATTTGTATATGTTTTTAAAGTATATCTAGGTGCTACTGTCAGTGCCCTCCATATTAGATTATATTTTAAACACATAGGTGTGGCGTTTATTTCTCAATTTCCCTGCCAGGCGAGATGTCGTTACCCGCTCATTCTGTCGATTTAGCAGCAAAATGAGCTGTCAGCATTCATATTTAGTTCATATACATAAAAAAAATGTAATTTTCCATCCTATTTAAAAATCATTCTTCCAACCAGTGGTATACCTATATGCATAAATTATTAAATCGATAATTTTTTGTAACAAAAACGTTAATTAAGACCGACGAATTTTTTTTTTTTTCATTTTAATGCTTATTAAATTACCATTGAAATTGAATATGTATTCTGTTACCTCTCACCCCACCACTTTAGTCCGACTAATTATTCACCATCGCTTAATCCCTTACCACTACCGCTCTTGTTGTCAGCATTGTCCACCAGAGTGTGCTGGTGTGGGGAAAGTATATAATGGGAACAATGTCAACCCTCGGCACTGTTTCTCGTCCGATGCCAGAGGTGACACATCGCTCATCCAACCCTCGTCTTTCAGCATCTGACAGGTAAGTTCAGATATTTAATTCCATCAGGTCACAGGATGTTTCAATCGTTCACGTAATACACATATATTTTCCCGCGAAATTACAAATCTGCTCAAATTTGGAGTATCGGTTTGGACCAGCTGGTCTCTGGAAGAATATGTAACCTCAAAAAAAAGGTACTAGAACTTGGTTTTTTAAATTATATATTTACCACCGATATAATTTGCAAAGGCGTTCATTCAGTACCCGTAACACTACTGTAAAACTACATTTGCATTCACCAAATGTGTTCAAAAACACGAAAAGTATGAATGTTCTAATAATGCAGATAGAGTGACATATAAATGTGTGAAAGGTGGCATGGCATTTGCTAGGCGTTATAACATGCAGAGGCATGCACAAACCTGCGTAGCTGTAGGACCTTCACCTGCTAACACCTGCCGTGTTCTATCTCCTCAGCAGCGTACGAGTGTACTTCCACAAAACCAAGGGTTCAGGATGAGCATCCACCATCGTGCCAGCAACCATCACGTCCAAGAATCGTGGCGGGGTCTGGGTTGGTTAATGACAATGGTTTCGTGGAGGTTCAAACTGCATTCCAACACAGTGTAAATACACATGCCTCCACAACGAGAGCGGGTATTAGAAGGATGTTTGCACTTGTTTAGTTCGAATGGGGGAAAACATCGCTGTTGGCTCTCCACATAAACACACCATCAATACAATTTAATGTATGGCTCGAACGCACCTTTGCAAAACTGACCATTCAACGAAAGGTAGGTATTCGAATCGAAAGGCGAGATAACGAAAATACTATAAAATCTCTCAATGGAAATACACGTCACGAGAAAGAAGCATACAAATAGCGTGTTTTGGGGTAAATATTAACGAAAAATCCATCACCGAGTGCCCCATCGCTTCTAAACAACATGCCTACCACCCTCAGCAAAACATCTGTTTAAAATTTATTTTGGAAAAAATCATTAGCCGTGTACGGATGTGTTATGCAGCTTTATATAAAGTAATCATAGCTTGAAAACCCATAAACAGAGTTAAAACCACTTTGCTACCCCCACAGTATGCGATATGCACAGTGAAGGATACCATGCATCCCCCCTCACCAAGGTATAGACGCTCATCATTAAAAAACATTTCCTCCCAAGTTTAAAATTAGTACATTAAGAAATTTAGGCAGCGGGAAAAAATATCCATATGGTTACTCCACGCACAGCGATATTTCTATATCCCAGTGTCCGGATATAAAACTCTTTATACACGCAAATAATGTACGTATAGTAAGTTTTCCTGGGGAAAATAATTATACATAATGGGAAGACGGTAGCGTAAAGGTGCACCCACCACAAGTACAAAATCATAAAAAACTGTTACATTTGGAAAACACAACTACTGTATTTTCATACATTCCAGTGCGCTCGCTCCATTAAGAGATATATCTGATCAGCGGCAAAATATCCCCACCTTCCCCCTTCGGTGTCCTACAACACTGCTACGTGACTTTAGCAGAATGAATAGTGACATGCGAGCATGTGTATGTATATGTGCGGCCTCTAATCCAGCAGTTTCCAACAGTATTCACTCTTTATGAATTACGCTAACTAAAACACAGTTTTATTCCCGAGATGCTAGTCCATCATACAGATTTATACCACAATACGAATTCCAACAAAGACACGCGCGTACAGCTCTCATTCAGCACCCTTCAACCTTGGCGAGACTTATAAGGAAATACTTTACAAATGCGACAAAAGTAGAGCATATTGCAGCCAGTGCATTATGGAGGCCATGGCATTTTATAGTTATTTTAATACCTTTCGAATGCTAGAAAATTGTTTTTGTTATAAATGCTGGCTCGGACTCAACCTTTGTTTTTTGTGTATAAGAAATCAAATGTGAAATTTTGTATGAATTCCGGTGAAACCAAAGATAATTTGTGGTGCTGTGAAACTAAGGGGAAAAAAAGAACAAAGGTAAATTTGCCACTTGCTCATACGTCAAACATACACAAACACGCAGATGCAAAGAGCCCGAAATATCCCAATTTGCAGGCAAGCCTGATAGACACATTAAAAAACTAGTAAGACAAAAACGCACTTAAAGAAGTGGTTGCGAGTCCCATTACAGAAGTAAACGAGAGAGACAAGCAGTCGTAATCTGAGCTCGCGCACACGTCCAGCCGCGCTGCACCAGGTGTTGGATTATACTTTGCCCTAGCGCACTGATAGTTTGATTGTTTCTAGGGGGCCACGGGGGTTTGTCGCTCCAGCAGCTTGTTCTATTTCTCACACACTCCAACTTTAATTCATAGGATAATAAACACAGATTAAATATGTACATACACACACACACACACACACAAGTCAACACCAGGGAGGACATGGGTTCAATTCTCAATTTGCCCGACCCCGAATTTGTTTTTTTTTTTAATTCCAGGTGAATGTCATGATGGTTTCTTGGCCAAGTACTTACTTGTTCCAGCTTGCCATAGCATCTAGCTCCGTTTCAAAATAGTATGACATTTACTGTTATTAATACATATTTTAGCTTGCACGCCACCTAGAAAATGTAAGCTCACACTGGTATTTTACGAGAATCGAGTTGACAGATACGAATAAATCATATTTGCATCTGTTCATTATTAGAGAAAAGGGAGGTTGCATCTTTTTCTCTCGCATCGAATCCACGATATCATACTTTCAGAATCACGAGTCATCTTCGTTTATTATTTTGCATTTACAGGTATTTAAAGCTACCATTTTGCACCCGATTCGTTGTTGGCCAGTATGATAAAGCTCGGAATATATACCGAATCGGGCCATTATTATTCTCTTCGTAACCCAGCGAACGAGTCCTTTCATCTGCTGATGCATATACTTAGAAATATTTCGACACCCACATACATAGGGTTCAATTAGTATCAAACTACGTGGAAAACATATAACAGAATATTCGATTAGCACGCTTCCACAAATACGAGTGCAAACCTCGTTTCATGAATAAAAGATTTAACCCTTGTTGCGTCGGGAAAACTTAAGGCATTTTGGCACCAAAAAAATATGTATACTCGCATGAAACCCAGCTTAGGTAAGGGAAAACAGGCCACCCATTACAGAAATAGGGGAAAAAAATTGCCCATTAACGAACTTATGATATTACGCTTCTATTGAACACTGCTACATATTTATATTCCCGAATTGACGTAATATTCAGAGGCGAAAAATGTTTAGTATTTTAAGTTGCATTAATCCTGCACCTTCAGAGTAAACGTCTATGTTTAAACACGAAGAACCTGACCATTGAAAAAAAAAGAATGAATACCTAGTCCCTTAATATTATTGTTTTTAGAACTACACAGCACGCAAATAGTCCCCAGTCCATTATGAACCTGCAGATATACCAGTGTATCATAGACATCAGAACGATAAATTTTCGAAAGTCCAGAGGCGAGAGCTAACTCGACTATTATCGATGTTCATTTTTACGACAACCTTCGTGCACCTCCATAATGCCCAGGAAGAGTTCTGATGCTTGCTAACGTACTTGTGCTCTACGAGCCCCTCGTGATGCCACGAAGATAGAAAATCTCGTATTATGCAAACACATAAGCAATCAATTCGCGAAAACTTATTAAACATTCACTTGTTTACGCACATGAGGCTTATTAACCATACTAAATTAAAAAAAATATAAGGCTGCAGGAGATATTGCTGTGGTCAGAAGGCCTACTACAATCTGCGAAATTACTTAAACACAACCTTTCAGGCTCCCCATAGAAAACAGCAACCCAGTCTCATTTTGCAACGATGACCTCTTCCACGATGTCGCATAAGAGAGTAACCGCAGCGACTAGAGCTCTCGTTTCCCATCCCGAGTACTCTCGTTTCCCATCCCGAGTACGCGTACAGCATCCTTTCTTTGGTACACACATTTTCGCACAGGAGGTCCACCTCAACACCAGCCCATTCTTCACTCGGCCTCTTCCCCCAACACGACGGGACAGGTTCGATTCCCGGCAGGGTCGCTCCCAGATTTCTGCCCTTTCATTTCTCAAAAACATTCCTCAAAATCATTCCTCATTCCTAAAAATTAATACCCAAAACATTCCTTCCTTAGTTCGTTTGTCAAAAAAAAACTCAGTTGACTCAAACAGTCCGAGAAAGACATAATAAGATTGAACCATATTCCCCCTGGAGCATTTTATATAGCAATTTTTTACTTAAAACAGACCCTTACATTCGATTGTATACACCACTGAAATAATACATTTTTCAGAAAAGCAGTAGGGTAAGGTTCAAGAAATTAAAAGTGCACAAATAAGACAACATACATTTATTATCCTACTTTTTCCATACATTCAATCTTTGCAGTTCTCTGATTTCTGTAGATGATGAATAGTACACAATGGTTTGATTCGATGTAGCCCCTTTCCTTAAGTTCACCGATGATTGAAGATATCTCCGTACTGTGCAAGCTAATAAAATGTCTGAGTCTATCAACAAGCTCTTTGGGGTCTTCAGGAAATACGTAGTCGGCGTTCTTGTCGTCTTCTGCGTTATTCACAACACTTATTCAGCAAAGCCGGTGGGGAGATGTGCGAGGACGTCGAAAAAATCGCCACTGTTTTCGCCGTCAACACTGACTTCATTATGGTATCCATAGCACTTCTCTTTTTTAGCAGAGGCATTACCCGCTTCTTCGTCAGCACAAACATTAACGAGTATCCTTTCCTTTGAAGGAGGAGCATCGCTGGCAACATTAGTCTTCGGAGCTACTGCTGCTACATTATTATTTTCGAATTTCGTTGAGTTCATGTGCCAGTTTAGAAAGTGTATAATTCATACGAACCGATTGTATGGCACAATGTAAGTTGCTTGTATTGGCTACAGTTCCCTCGACTTCTGTGAACATATTATGCAGCGAATTGTCAACAGGAGGAAGCGATGTCGTCACAGGCCGTTTCTCGGTAGAAGGAGTACTGTATTTACATACCTCGATGTGTTTATTTAAGTTATAACGTCAAGGGTGAACTGCCTAGGACAGTTTTAGCAGCTAAACATCACACGAGATGGGCTCTTCAAACAGTCACTCTTCCCATGTCGCCACGCATTCTAACTTTCACTGAAGGACTTGGCGCAGTAACAGCAATGTTTTCCATGTAATTTGCGGACAGTCGTTGAAGGTATGCATGTAGTCGTACATTATATACACGATTTCACATCGTCAGTGGCTTGCATCGTCTTCAATCATAGATGAATTCATACACTTTACTCCTCTCCTGTCGACAGACTCCTGCCGATTGACTTCTGCCGAGTGACTTCTGCCAATTGACTTCTGCCGATTGACTTCTGCCGATTGACTCCTGCCGATTGACTTCTGCCGACTGACTTCTGCCGATTGACTTCTGCCGATTGACTTCTGCCGAGTGACTCCTTCCGACTGACTCCTGCCGATTTACTTCTGCCGATTGACTTCTGCCAAGTGACTTCTGCCGAGTGACTCCTTCCGACTGACTCCTGCCGATTGGCTTCTGCCGAGTGACTTCTGAGGAGTGACTTCTGCCGACTGACTTTTGCCGACTGCTTCCTACCGATTGACTTCTGCCGATTGACTTCTGCCGACTGACTTCTGCTGATTGACTTCTGCCAAGTGACTCCTGCCGAGTGACTCCTCTGCCGACTGACTCCTGCAGACTTACTCCTCCAACATACAACATGGCAAACAAGATGGCCGCCGGGGACCGGAATGACTGAGCATGAACTGCCTACGCTCTGGTCCCCCGTCCCCTTGCTCTAACTCATCTTTTTTCTTCTACCGGCGCTCATTCACGAACGGCGTTCCAGCATTTTGCTGGTGAGTGAAGCCATTTTGGTGTCGTGTGCCACTTAAGTTCGCGGAATAAGTGGCTGTTTCGACTCTGTATTGTTAAGTAATCTGTGGTTTGAGGCTGAGGTCTCCGGCGGCGTTTCTCAGCAGTGGCGGTGCACTAGACTATCGCGACCAGTAAAATTTGCTGCACGTTCCGCTATAAATACGAAAGACTTAAATACATATGCATGCGTGTGTTAATTACACTGAGAAAATCTCTATACAATTAAAAATGTATTAAAAATATTATAATATTCCTTGTAAAATTATTTTTTATAATTTTAAAAGAGGTGCATTTCTCATGCATTTAATTATAAAATTCTTGTACTGACTAGCAGTCGTTTTAAATTGTGAAGTCACAGAACATTACATTTTGTAATAAGTACTTCTCCTAAAACAAGTGAATTTATTTACGAATTACGTGGTATCGAATAATAAACATTGGAATTAAAATAAGTACTTAAATATTTTCTTTTACAGTGTATAAATCCCAGTTCACACTTTAATAAAACAAAAAAATTCTGCTATTATAAAACTACAAGTATGCAAATGTGCAATCGCATTCAATTACATTCTAAAATGCAGTAATTTCACGGATCGCTAACCTGAATTCTTTTCACGAAGTGAAAGTAGTATAATCTTCCGCTTGTCAATATACCTGTGTATTCTAGCAGTAAAAGAAGACCTGATGATGTGAGTCAAAGTTGTCGTGTGGTAAAAATGGGATCGCAATGCAAGGGTAGAAGGTTCGATTTCCGAGGCCAATTAACCTTAATTTTAGTAATCCGGTATATATATATTTTTTTACCCCTTTATCTTATTTATATAACCCCATTTGTTTTCGAAAGCTTCATTTCTCAACAATGTAAGTTGAAATAGAGGCATATAATCTGCAATCCTACAAAAACATGTCTTGTTTTTCTACTTAGCAAACAAATTAATTGTACATAAGAAAACATTATATGGTCCTATAGAGAAGGATTCTTTTGTCAGAGGAATTTTGAAAGATTTTTCTTGTAAAAGCACAAAAGAAATGTACAGTTGATACATATACGCAAGCAGCCAGTGTACAGATTGCCGAGGATCGAGAACACACGACAGTGAAGTACGACTTATACTATACGTCAGTTTAGCAAAACATAGATACACCGTCCCTGTGCTACTTATATCTACCAGTACTTATTTGATCAGTTATAATAGGCAAAGTTTAGTGAACGCTGTTAGTGGTCAGGTCACTTAGTAAACCACGCTCATTTTTTGAATAACTGCTCGCTATATTTTGGTGCTGACCACAACTTGGCTATTTGGCGTGGGTGGGGACACGGGAGTCACGCGAAAAGAGTTCCCTGCAGGCTAGATGCAGTTATACGGGTTATCCTTTGATCATTGGCCGCATGTTTTGTTGTGGGACTACATTATGGTACTTGACTGATCCAGTCAGAACCAGATTAATCAGGTTCGAAATGCTTGTGATCTGTGGGCAGACAGCTAATCTGCGTAGTGATTGAAATTATCCAGTGGCGAAGGTGGAGCTCAATTAAAGTGCTTTGAAGTACAACAATAAGCGAACT
>NQII01008079.1:66694-78434 GCA_002778355.1 Clitarchus hookeri | reverse complement strand
GATTGATATCCTCTGTGTCGCAATCATTTATCACGAAATTACTTCTGCTTCAGAAAATTATGTGGAAATATTCTTTCGGTCGAAAAAAAAAAGTCTCTCATATAACATCTCCAATCAAAAAATACATGTCCCTCACATTGGAATACCTTGTAGCAGAAAAATGGCCGGTTGGAAACTCAAAATGCACATGAGGTTCTTATTTACGAGATAATAAATTTTGTAATTTGAATGTCTTTTAACGATGTTGCTGAAGTTCGCAAATACTAACAGTAAGTTACTGCACATTCAAGGCAGGAACTTGTAATAATGGTGCTTGCAACGTAGGAAGTTACTGCTATCGACCAAACTGGCGTTCCATAATATATAACCATAATACTACTTGAAGCCAAAGAGGTATTCCTTCGTTTAATGGTGATCATGAGTAAACCCGTTGAGCTTGTTACCCGTGCGAAGAAGGCGAACACCTGTCGACATTCCGTTCCTTGCAAAGGAACCTCGTCACATCCTGCCAGCGAAAGAAACTCGTAGTAATAAATGGATCACGAAAACGTCGTCGAGCGTAGTGAGAACTTTTTGACACGTTATGCGCTTGGTTCAACGATGTCCTTTCCGATTTGAATACTGTGTCGTCAGCAAACAGCTTACGAGACTGCTCAGGTCCACAGACTAGCTAGATTCTCCCACTCTCTCTCTCTGCCATAACAAAGCTGTAAAACACAAAAGTTAGTTTTATTTTGTGAAAATAACTTATTTCTAACTTAAAAACTGCAGCTATTTTGCCGGGCATAACATCGATGCAACTACATCCTTTAAAGTATACGGAAGTCCTCTCAAAGTTTTGTGCCCTCGCGAGACGGCGGATGTTTTACCGGCAGGAGTGTTGGGCTCAGCGGTGAGTGAAGACGGTGACTAGTCCGGAGAAACTGTTTGTGTGCTACAGTTTCACGAGATCACTTCTGCTGCTAAACCCAGCGAGAATTCCTACGGGAAGTACGCAAAGTAATCAATTCGTGCTCGGCATGTGAGCGTTTTTTTTACCAGTAGCTGGCTGTATGAACACAAACTCGCCGGCGGTCCGCTCGTGAGTAAAGCGATCATTGAAACGATTCAGCAATTTTTTTTTTGTCCAGAGCCCGCAAACGTCTGCGCAATCCAAACGAAACTGATTGGAGAGTTCATCGTGAAATACTNGCTACAGTTTCACGAGATCACTTCTGCTGCTAAACCCAGCGAGAATTCCTACGGGAAGTACGCAAAGTAATCAATTCGTGCTCGGCATGTGAGCGTTTTTTTTACCAGTAGCTGGCTGTATGAACACAAACTCGCCGGCGGTCCGCTCGTGAGTAAAGCGATCATTGAAACGATTCAGCAATTTTTTTTTGTCCAGAGCCCGCAAACGTCTGCGCAATCCAAACGAAACTGATTGGAGAGTTCATCGTGAAATACTTTTAACTTAAGGCATACCCGATACAGATACTGCAGCAGTTTAAACTTACGGACCAAGTAAAAGCAGCTTTATTTCTGCTGACGATGATGACACGTTACAGGTAAAATTACTATTCAGTGATGAAGAGGCATTCGACCTGTCAGGATAGCGAATCGTCATAATGTGATAATGCAAGTCTCGATCAATTTGTTGATCATCAAACAGACACTCCGAAAGCGAATGTTTTAAGTTTCAGGAAAACTTAGGACCATTTCCTCTTGAAAAAAAATGTTTCGTATAGACACTATCTTGGAAATTATATCGAACTCATTCTTCCATGCTCAGTGTCATGTTTGTGCATATATATGACAAGGGTAATTGCACTTAGTTACAGATAATACATAAAATGAGTAAAATACCTAGCGTCAATGTTCTCTTCTGATGTAAGTACGAAACTAAGTTTATAACGTAAAGTATTAACACAAGAGTCATTTCACCGTACATGCTCTTTGAGTTATAAAATTTGCAGACAAGTTCTATATCTCGGGGCTATTCTAGCCCACCAGAGGGATTAAATGTAACAATTTACGATAAATAAAAAATTAATGGAATTATACTTCCAAATCTTACATTTTAGAAATATGGTCGTTATCCATGTTTCAACGGCGATGTAAGAAGCTTAAAATCTCTGTGTACGGTTTCGTGAAAGAAAGACAGAAGAAAGGGACAGGAGGCGAGATAAGGGAAGGAGGATGAAGTATGAATACGAATAAATGAGTTGCGGTGGGTAGGAAATGTAAGTGCAAAAAAAATTTTCTTCATGCCTAGAAATTTTCAGGAGTAACATGTATGTTTGAAGCAGTAATGAGAGAATGTTTGTGTATGTATGTACTCGTATGTATGTAAACAACGTAATTCACGTTATGTATAGTGTATATACGCAAAAGCTGTTCACAATAAAGTGAGCACTTTTGCAAGCCCTGCTTAAGATCTACTTGTACGCACATTCCGTATTATTCCGCCGTATGTAACGTTAAAAAGCGACGCGCCAGGTAACATTCATGCGTAGGACAAGTAAAACTATGAAATAATTAGGAAAATAAGCAAATATTTTAGATTTTGACAACTCGTACATTTATATGCATTAAAAATACAGAATGTAAAACAAATAATTTTAGTATTTTGAAATGTTTTCCCAGCACTTTTAATTGAGATACAAGCCCTGGAACTACTTTCTCTCCGTAGTAAACTACTTTAGAAGGCGTTTGTCTGTCAGTGTGCCTGTTGATATACACAACGGTAGGGACAGTGGCCGTGAATCTTCATTAATAGTCAATAAATTTATAGACGCTGTACCACGCGGTTGCCTACACTCGGGGCGCTAATCTGCCCACGAACTTACTGGCTGTACTAGTGTACGTTTCTAGGCAGTTCTAAAGTGCAATCCTGTGGTGAAAATAAAAAAACTGATATCCCAAAAAAAAAAATAATTATACCAGGCAATTCTTTTGGGAAGGAGATAAAATAAAAAAATGGGTGCGTATACTTATGTACGCGCGTTAGAAGTTATACGTCTTTGGTGTGACTAAAATAAAATTTTATTATGTATGCTTATTACATGAACTGATTTTCTGTCGGTTTTAAATACAACCACGCCCTATGTTGTGTACCTTGCGTTTGTATATAGCTAGACGATACGCGCATGCGTCATACCCCTACCACATTCACTGTCGAATTTCGTTACACTGTGCGCGCGNACGTCTTTGGTGTGACTAAAATAAAATTTTATTATGTATGCTTATTACATGAACTGATTTTCTGTCGGTTTTAAATATAACCACGCTCTATGTTGTGTACCTTGCGTTTGTATATAGCTAGACGATACGCGCATGCGTCATACCCCTACCACATTCACTGTCGAATTTCGTTACACTGTGCGCGCACAACTTCCGTTGCACGCTAAACTTTTACCCTCAACGCTCCAAAAGAAGTGCAACTTCAAAAAGTTACGCCAATTTCTTGAAAAGGAGTTTGTGCGCATGATTTTAAACGCGTAGTTCAAACGGTTAAGAAATGGCGTAATAATGAAAGTGTGACTCCCAGAAACCTACAACCTACGCAGTTATATCACATTTTATCATCTTCTTGGAGTTTAACGGGTTTGCAGTATTAGCGCTGTGGGTAGAGGTGGAGGGATGGAAATAGGCATCAATTTCAGTTTGGGGTAGGTAACCCTCCATCATTTTTTTTTAACGGGATTTTTGAAAATAGTTAATTTTTCGTCACAAACTTTGCTTTTCCTTTAGTATGTATGTGCATAGGATATATATATATGCAAGTATATATATGATGAGGTGAATAAATCAGCATGAACATTTGTGGATATCTGGTGCTTGCACTGCAAACAAGTAAAAAAAAAAAAAAAAAAACCAACAGATAAATCTTGGACAAACGAAAAGTCAAAATATTAACGCATTTAAAATAAAACTGTCCATACTTGGTTACAAAAGCAGGTTAAAAAATGGTGTACATAGCTTCTGCATGTTACCATACCAGCTGTAAGCAAGTTTACAGACGTTCCTTTATAACCAATTTATTATGACCGGCTTTGAATCCGGACCCACGGTCGCCTTAAATCAGGATCGTGAGAGAATTATGTCTGCCATTCTGGTTTAGCAAAAAACTTTATTAAAAAAAAATAAGAGAAAAATAATAAAAGAAACTGCATTAATGTAAGCCTCCTGCTGAAAGATTTTCAGCTCGTATGGTCTCTTGGCTAACTAAATCATGGGGGAAAAAAAATATGATTATAGCAAATCGAAGAAACTTAACCCGCTCGGTTTCCGATTCAGTTCAGAGCTGAAGTGTTGCAATAGTGTAACTTGTGTTTCTTGCAACCATTCAACAATGTTCTGCGACCTCGTTTTTGTTCGCTTCAAGCGTCCATTAAGAAGTGCATAAACTTTCACAAATCAGATTACAAAGAAGGAAGACACTTTGTGCTGTGTACAGCACTGGCTAAAAGTATCCTCCACGTGCAATATGTGAACGGCCGTGGGCGAGGTGATTGATAGGTTAGGTTTCATGCATCGTATCTGCGGACAATGCTACATGATATATACATGGAAAAAAATGGCTTAACACGTTTCACCATTGTTTGGAATGGGAAGGCCAGCTTACATCATAACGAAACTACTTAAAGTGTTTTTAAGGCCACATTTCACGGTAATTTTGTATTTCATTATCTGAAAGATATTTATATAAGGATCACGTAAATGTAAATATTTGTAGTCAAATTATTATAGTTTTCAAAACATTGCACCGTAAAGTATAATATTTCTGGATACGGGAGGCCAAGTTTCTATGATTTTCATTAACTTTGCCAAATAAATCACATGTCATGTGATCTATGGAATATAAACAACATGTTAATTAAGTATCAAGGATATTTAACGGTGCATTCGTCTACTGGTATCGTGAATTTATTTTAAAAATAGTTATTGATGTTTTTGCCAAGACATTTTTATTCGTCCAAGAGGAACTAATAAATATTAATATTATTTTATTTTGGACGAATAAAAATGTCTTGGCAAAAACATCAATATATTTTGGCCAAGCACCGATTGTTAAGTATCCTTGATACTCAACTGACATGTTGTGTATATGATATAAGGCACATGACATGTGATTTAGTTGGCAAAATTAATTAGGAGTATAGAAACTTGGGCTCCCATATTACGAAGTTTTCGACTTTTCGGTTCTATATTTTGATAACTATAATCATTTGTCTAAAACATTTACATTTATGTGGTTCTTATATAAATCTCTTTAAGATAATTAAATAAAACGTTATCGTGAAATATGGCAGGTGTTGCAGTCAACACAAGCGCTAGCCTCGAAAAAAATTTGTTATTTCATATTTGTGCCACTTACTGTTCAACGTTTAGACATTATAAGAAATTACGCTTTCCTAGAAAAAAAATTCTGCGTGCGTAGTTTTTGCATAAATACATGTCCGTAATCACAATTTCACTGCTTTTAAAATTGTACAAATAACGTACACTAACTGTTGTACAGAAATGACATAATTTCACTGAGAGAAGAAGCCAAGAGCTACTGTAAGACGCATGTAAGATCGTACAAGTAAACGTTTTTGCAACAGAAAGAATTGCTGAAAATAATTTCATATTTTTTTTTATTTGTGGCTACCGATGAATTTTTTTAAAATAGGTTTAGGTAAGAACACCATAAAATTAATTATGGCAAGACCTTCCAGATGACCTTGTTAAATTTCCGCAAATGGTTTTTTTTTTATTTGTACATTCTAAAAACAGTAAAATCTTGACTTTGACAGGTCATTTTGCAAAAAACTATGCGATTTAAAAATATAATATCTTCGGAAAATATAGTCACAGATAATGTCTACAAGTTGAGCAGCATGTGGTACAAACATAACATAGCAAATTCTTTTGTAGCCAACACCCTTAAAATAACAAAGCAAGTTGCATAATAAATTATGAGAAGAAAAAAAACTGTCTCCCACAAGGTATCTAAACCAAATGTAGCTGTTTATCAATCGGTCATACAATGAATGCTTATGATTGGCAACATCTTGTTTTAATAATTTTGGTGAGATTGGCAGAAGGCGAGCATGTGCTTGGAATAACACGCCGATGCAACTAACGCCGTGTTTGGATCGACAATATTGGCGAGGTAATTCCACTTGAAGAAAACGGTCCATCACTTCTCGATTTCTTATGCGCTATTTGATATTTAATGTGTGCATACAACGAGAAGACGACAGTTAAATAAACGAAAACATTATATTATATTTGGAGTCGTAAATAGTCATGTANCTAACGCCGTGTTTGGATCGACAATATTGGCGAGGTAATTCCACTTGAAGAAAACGGTCCATCACTTCTCGATTTCTAATGCGCTATTTGATATTTAATGTGTGCATACAACGAGAAGACGACAGTTAAATAAACGAAAACATTATATTATATTTGGAGTCGTAAATAGTCATGTAAAAAAATCCGTTACTGGCACTTAATCAGAATTGTATCGCGTATCTTATATCCGCAAAACATTTTTAAAATTTTGCTGTACGGATAAATATTTAAAAAGTATACACCGGGCAAAGGCAGAATAAGGAAGGGACAATTTTTTAATAGCTGCAAATATTTCGTGGAATTCCCTCGCACTTCTAACTTTTATTGTGGAAAAAAAAAAATTACAATTACAATATTACCAAATTGTTTGTTAGTAATTACAAAAAAAATGTGTGTGTACACAAGCACACACGCCCACCATGTAACATCTTTTCAGAAAGACCTACTTTATTTTCGGCATGAGATGAAACATTGCTACGCAAATGGAAGAAAACAGCGCCTACTCAAATTGAAATACTTTTAAGCCAAAGAAAAAAAAACATTTGACAATGGCTGTACACGAACAGTTCCACATTAATACATACTAAATACTAATACATCAATACATGGGCATATTTCGCCCTACCTAAGTACAGAGAAACAGAAACAACCCCTTGTATGCGGAATAGTTACTGTGGGATTAAGAGAAAGTACCTCGCAGACCAGTGTGCGCACTTTCGAAAGCCCTGCCTTAGATCGATTTGCATGAACATTGTGTATTCTTCCGCCATATGCAAAGTTAACATATCCATGGGCCAGATCACTTTATTCGTGTGCGGGTCAAGTAAAACTTCAAAATCATTAGAAAATTAAATATTTTACAAATTTGTTAATTTTTCCGATTGAATGTATTAAAAAATCATAAAGCAAAATAAATAATTTAATTATTCATAAATGTTAACGTAACACATTTAATTCAACGTTTAGACATGTGTCCCCGTTAAACTATATATGCAGGTTGGGGCAGTGACATTTTTCAAGGTTGATTTCACAAGTGCTCACTTTACCATGAACAATCTTTACCTATTTACGGAATATGAGGAAGCTCATACCTCGAGCTGCACAACAAAAAAACACACATACACACGCACACACACACATACACACACACACACACACACACACACACACACGAGAAAGCATGTTTGTATACATTTTATCATTCTTTTTCTTCTGAGGCAGATTAATAATTCATCCCTTCCCGACGAATGCCATGGCCGGAGGCCGTGTGTGCACCTAGCCCCTGTTTCTGTAGTACCGGCTAAGAGTTCGCCATTATAGCTTTAACTCACCACTTCTGCTCCAATCGAACATCAGGAGTGAAACCTTGCAACAGTAAGGCACTGAGCCATCCCGAATTAAGTTTATTTCGTTCCGCGCCGTTGACAATCGCAGCAGTATACATACATACGATGCTCATAAAGGTTGACGTGAAGATCTAAAATGTATTGTTTTTAATTCTGATGAACTACTTGTTCAAAGATACATTCGCTTGGAACGAGATTGTCTTATTGTTCGCTACTGAGATATAGCCTTCAAATTTGCAGAACTTATTGGTCATCCGAAGTTCAACGAAGATGATCAAGCTGCATAAAATACTCTATACACACTTTGAAAATCTGATATTTTTTTCCATATCTGTACAATTTAAATTAAAACTACGCATAAAACAATGTTTTGAGGCCGAGAAGCGCGAGAAGGGTTACCCTGGCACGCACTACAATGGCACCATCGCCTCTACGCGCAGAGCTTTGAACTGGCGTGCAGTGCTCTCGAAGTGCTGCGGGAACTACAGTAAAATCCCGATATTTCGCATCCCGATTATTCGTATATCCCGCTAATTCGTGCAAATTTGCCGGTCCCTTGAGAAAATCCCTTTAATTCGTAAAAAAACAATGCATTCCGGTCCCCTCGATAATACGTATTTTATTTTGGTGCTCGAGCTCAATTAAAACTTCTTATAATTATTATTTCCAACTTAAAAATCTCATTAACTCGTAATGCTTTTAACCCTAGACTGTACACCAGCTCTAGATTTATGCAATTTGGGCAGGGTAAAAAATACCGGAAGGGAACTGTGGGACGTAAGAGGGTTTGAAGGGAACGTAATGACGTCGAGTAGGCTGTGAGGCGATGTGTCTGTGATTCCCAGAACTAAGAGGCGCCTTGGTGTCCGGCCTAGGGTTATGAGAGGGTAGGAAGGAGCAGAGCGAGTGAAAAGTTAGTCAGTTCGGTCTTAGCCATGCCTCCGAAAAGAGCTGATAAGTGTTTTTCCATTAGAGAAAAAAAAATCATTAACGCCATGGCCAGTGGTGATAAACAAATTGATGTGTCCAAACGTTATAACGTTCCTCCTTCCACAATAGCATCAATTCTGAAGAACAAGGACAAAATCGCCTCCCAGACAACGGGCAGCAAAGTAAAGCGCTTTAAGACTGGTGAGTATCCACAACTAGAAGAGAATTTAAGAAAGTGGTTTGCGCGAGCATGGAATTCGAATGTACCAGTTGGAGGAAACATTTTAAGAGAAAAAGTAAAAGTTTTCGCAGAAAAAATGGGAATTAAAGACTTTCGTGCGTGTAATGGTTGGTTTGATAGGTTTAAAAAAAGGCACAGCATAAATATTAAGAAGCTTAGTGGGGAAAGTGCTAGTGTATCGGCCGACGTTTGTTCTGAGTGGAAACACGAATTGGGAGAAATAATCGATTCTTATGAGCACAACAACATTTTTAATGCCGATGAGACTGGGTTATTTTATAAGTGTCTCCCCTACGTNCGACCGATCAATGTGTTTTAAGGAAGAAAAGTGTCATGGCGGAAAAAATAGTAAAGATCGTGTAACCATATTGTTGGCCGCCAACATGGATGGATCTGAGAAATTAAGACCGCTCGTGATAGGCAAATCAGCCAAACCAAGATGTTTTAAAAACATAAAAACAGCGAGAAATTCTACTTTTCATGGATAATTGTACGGCCCACAACAATACCCCACCGCTCAGTCATGTTAATGTTGTGTTTTGGCCTGCCAACACTACTTCTAAGCTCCAGCCTCTAGACCAGGGCAAAATCNAGGAAGTAGTGATGCAACTCCTTGACAGCATCGAGGATGGGAAGGATCATAAAATCACCTTATTTTCAGCCATGAACATTGCTCACAAGGCGTGTCAAAGTGTTAGCGAAAGCACAATAAAAAACTGTTTTCGTGCTTGTGGATTCACGAAGGTGGAACTTTCATCAGCAGTTACTGAACAAGACTAAGAATGCCCTGTGAATTGGAATCGTCTTTCTCAAAATGAAGAAAATTCTATAACATTTGAAGATTTCATCTTTTTTGACGATGGCCTAGCGGTAGCGGAGATTCTACCTGATGACGAAATTTTGGCTCCATATCAGTACATTGTGGTGAAGGTGATGACGAAGATGATGTGCTGACAATTACACCTAAAATGGCTAAACAATACATCAACAACGTGCGCCATTTCTTAGCGAAATCAGACGTTGCCGATGAAGTATTTTCTGCTTTGAACATGTTTGACAAAGCCATCGATAATACCAGTCTGCAAGGCTTGCACCATAAGAAAATTAAAGATTTTTTTTAAAGTAAATTTTTATTGATGTATACATATGTATACATATGGATACATACTATGTAGCCATGCGTTTATCATTACATATTAATGCAAATTTGCATTAATCTCGTTATTACGTTTTTTTTTTGCTCCCGATTATTGGTAATCTCGCTAATGTGAATATCTCGATAATTCATATTTAACATTCAGTCCCTTGACAATACGAATTATCGGGATTCTACTGTATAAGTGTTATTACCCTGGCACGCACTACAGGGGCACCATCGCCTCTACGCGCGGAGCTCTGAACTGGCGTGCAGTGATCTCGAAGTTCTGCGGGAACTATAAGTGCTACCCTGGCACGCACTACAGGGGCACCATCGCCTCTACGCGCGGAGCTCTGAACTGGCGTGCAGTGATCTCGAAGTTCTGCGGGAACTATAAGTGCTACCCTGGCACGCACTACAAGGGCACCATCGCCTCTACGCGCAGAGCTCTGAACTGGCGTGCAGTGATCTCGAAGTTCTGCGGGAACTATAAGTGTTACCCTGGCACGCACTACAAGGGCACCATCGCCTCTACGCGCAGAGCACTGAACTGGCGTGCAGTGATCTCGAAGTTCTGCGGGAACTATAAGTGTTACCCTGGTTGCGTGATGTTCCCGTGGATCGCCTCTACGCGCAGAGCACTGAACTGGCGTGCAGTGCTCTCGAAGTGCTGCATGTGCCTACGGGACTTTCAGCGGCGACGCTGTCATTGTATTGATGCAACGTCTGTAGTGAAGTTCTATACAGGCTCATATGGTAGTATGACTCGTGTCCGGCTAGCATGTTTTCAAATACAGCAGGCTGAGAAAGCCGTTTGTAAAGTCGTTCGAGGGATTAGAAATAATATTTATGGGACGCGTGATATCTTTGAAGAACCATTCCTTCTTTGTCGAGAGTATGTTTTATTTTTCGTAGGTGAGCATAGCNTGGGACGCGTGATATCTTTGAAGAACCATTCCTTCTTTGTCGAGAGTATGTTTTATTTTTCGTAGGTGAGCATAGCAAGGACAAGTTTTAAAGTTTCATTTGAAAATGCTGTTTTCAAACCAGCCGCATCGTTACTCATGCACCACGTATGCATGAAGTTACCAAGTTCAGACCTACGACGTGTGTGCCGATATTGTACANTGCATCGTTACTCATGCACCACGTATGCATGAAGTTACCAAGTTCAGACCTACGACGTGTGTGCCGATATTGTACAAGACTTTTCACAATATGTTGCAGACTTCTATATGTGAGCATAGTAATCATCACGGAGTTTATAAAGTCCGGATAAAGTAAACTCATGCACATTTTAGAAAAGTCAATGTGAATGTAAATAAAAAACGCGAAGCATAATGGGCTTTGTGTCTTCTGGCTCCACGAGTATTTGTAATGTCAGAACAAAACTTACTGAATAGGTTTAAGACTCAGCTTAATCCATTTTAAAGAGATTCTTCGTTTTCGCGTCATAATTTACGATTCATAGTAAGTACTGACAATAAAATATTATAGAAAATTAACGTTTTGCGAGTTGTTTAATATTTTTGTGCGTAATTTTAATTGTATGTTATCTGCTTGTTGTAAATAGTTGAGAACGTATTAATGAAATATAAATACGTTCTCGACATTTTAAAAAAGGCAGATAACACATAATTAAAATTAACACAAACCAATATTAAACAACTTGTAAAATGTTAATTTTCTATAACCGTACATTGTCAGTACTTACTATGAATCCACAAAAAAAAAAAAAAAAAAAAAAAAAAACTGCTAAAGGGG
>NQII01008079.1:49095-66577 GCA_002778355.1 Clitarchus hookeri | reverse complement strand
GGGGGGGGGGGCAATAAATCGGCAACCCGTATTCCGGCACATCATTCGCAACAAAATGGAAACATATATTTAGACATTTCGTTGAATATGTAAATGAGGAATCATGAGATCTGGAGGACGCTTAGCAAATAGCATAACATCAGTAAACATTAACTAATTAGTATACTGGGCGGAATAAAAACTGTTGCAGCTACGAGGTAATTAAACATGTGGATATGTTTTGTGGTTAACACGAACGTTATTTAGCTGTCGCCACTAAAGTGATTTGGCCATAAAAAAAATGCATTCGCCCAGAAAAAAAATAGGCAGGATGCCCTTTCTACATTTTTTTTCAGTGGATATGCTGCGGAATGCAAAAGCAAGGGAAGAGGGAGTATAACGAGAAAACCCGCCGGTGAACGGTAACATGCGAAAATCTGTGTGAAGAGGACACCGAGAATCTAACCTGAATTGTTCAGTCGCTTTTGGTGAGTAACTTATGCGATAGCCACGCGAACATTGTACTCCCAGTGTTTATATAAATATGATTTACTTAGACGAAAGAAATAAATTGCTCCAAGTCAGTGAATTATGACGGTAGATCAGTGAGAAGCACTTCACTAGAATTACTGAAACTTACTGCCCAAACATTTTGTTCACTCTGACTAAACAAAAAAAAACCTGTGCATTTCGTATAGTTCATTGTAATACAACCCCGAAATGCTATATTCACAAACTTCTAAAATCAGTAATTTTTGTACATACGTTTCAGCACCACAGAAAAGATTCTGCAGCGCATAAAATATTTCTTCTGAGTGAAGAGGACAAAAATCAAAATACCTAATAAGTGGTCACATGAGATGCAGAAAGCTCTCGCGGTAGTTTTGCAAGGCGTAGTCATTCTAGATCTAGAATTTCTAGAGCATCCAAGACGCAGTATAAACTTATTTGCATTAAAAAATTCACAATCAAAATATTACACAATGAGTTTACCACCCTACCTCGCTGTGACTATTAAGAGCACAATGAATTGTGTACAAGAGGCAAATAATCAATTATCGATTAGCATAACCTCTTATACAGCAGTAGCTTTTACCCAGATATCTTGAAATCTGCATTTATTTTGAAGTATAGTCCTTTACCGATTGTATTTGTTACAAATTTGGATGGCGTTATCCCTCTTGGTCGACGCCTCATTTTTCAGTAGCATTAATTAAACTTTTATTTAGTATTTCAATAAAAATATAACTTGAAAACATGTTTTAAGGACATACCATTTACCAGGCTTTTCTCGTGGATAACTAATATGAAACACAGTTTCTTTTTTTTTTACTTACTTACTTACTTAATTACTTAAGTAATTTATTTTTTAAAAAGTCCATATATATATATATATATATATATATATACTGCACACGCATATACGTGTTTCTAAAACATGTGGACAAACTTCAGCGGTGTATTCCTGACGAAAATATAAGACTAAAATGTAAGGACTACTTTTTTCGTCAAGTGATTATTAAGGGAGCTGTACGCAACTGAGAAATCCTCATTTCAATCGCCTTGTTCTGTAGTGTGGATTGCCTTCCTGGCATGCGACACACGTTCTGTTTTGAATGTTCAACATGAATTATCTCACAAACGGTTCATCTGAGAGTGTTCTGACAAGATGACCTTTTTTGTTAATTTAGACGTGCTGATTCATAGTGTTGCAAAGTTCGATGCAAACATAGGGTGCCAGCAACCATTTCCAAAAAAAAAGGGGGAATGATATTCCCGACAGCGTTTTTAGATGTGTTAAGATCTCCTTTATTATCTCCATTCACCTATTTGTTGCGTAATCACAAGTGGTTTCTGATTTTTTCAACTAAACGCATTTTAAAACTTAGATTTTGGGGGCGCATAGCACCCTTAATAATAACTTTAAGAAAAAGTGATACATAAATTTCGTCTTATATTTTTGTCTTGAATAATCTGCCAGATATTGTTGGTAATTTTTAGTAACATGTTGTATGCGAAATAATCAATATTTTTAAACTTTTACATCGGGAAAATGCAAAACAATATTTTTCTCTGATTAACAAAAAAATAATTATATTTTCTTACATAATCATAAACCTTCGAAATTGGGCATACAAGACCTTCTAAAATCAGCACCACAGAAAAGGTTTTGCAGCGCACTAAATTATTAAAATACCAAAACTCGCTACGTAACGGCCACATTGGATGTAAAAATCTCGAGCTGTAGTTTTCAAGGCGAAGAGGCTTTAGTTTCTATAGTACGTCAACAACGAGCTAGCCTTGGTGTGAGCCACGTGGTGTTAGTTACAGTGGCGACAAAGCAGTTAAATGCCGAGAATAGTATGCCCACCCTGCGGCATCTGTGAGTGCCAGTAGCGCTGGGATACGGTTGTACGGCGCAGGACTACATGCACCAGGCACGTAGACAGTTACGAAGACTGCCTTCTTGAAACCATACCACCGTCGCCATATTACCCTTACCTCCTCAGAGACGTCGTCAGACTGCAATGGCATCATGGCCGACTGTCATGGAGTCATGCACGGCAGCGAGTAATCTTTATCATCGTTTCTGTCGTCCTTACTTACCGATGAAATATATCCCCAAGTTACACTGCGATATCATACATGGTATATTTAAATTATTTATATATATATATANTTACCGATGAAATATATCCCCAAGTTACACTGCGATATCATACATGGTATATTTAAATTATTTATATATATATATAATTTAAATACACCAAGTATGATATATATACACGTGTTTAGGAAGCATGTGTACAAACTCAGGNTATATATATATATAATTTAAATACACCAAGTATGATATATATACACGTGTTTAGGAAGCATGTGTACAAACTCAGGCACGTGTTTTGTGACCGGAAAAGAGGAAGATTGATATCGGACACCCATGGTCCATCTCAGATAATAAGGGCTGTAGAAGCCCTTAGTGGCGGAGGGCGACAAGCATATTACGTGTGATAGTATGCAACACAAATTAGAGGAACACAAATTGGTATACGGATTAATTAAACCAAGACCTTGGATAAAAGGAAGATATGGTACGTCGTACACACCCGTATCATGTAAATAATAGGGGTTAGTAACATTTGATTGCTAGCGACATTTACACCGTGAGGTTAAATTTATTTTGGATACCATCGGATGAAGCAGGACGTCGTAATGAGCAAATAAGGCCTCCTAGTTGCAACTCTCTAGGACCCGACGTTTCCGGTTAAATCGCAAACTATGTGTTCAGTGGTAGCAATGCCATGGCTTGGTGAGTAGTGATGATGACGTAATGGCCCAGTAGCGTGACTCTGTACTAGTGTGTGTAAACACATGCACATTCCGTGACGTAGCAATGCGTTCCCGGTACTGAAGGCACTACCTGACAGCACAATAGAACATACACTGCAATCATTAGAGAATATGCAGGTGGCAGTTTCACAACCAATTTCACAACAAATGTTCGAAATGTGCCCCTCCAAAGTCAATGAAGTAGTTCATACAGCGTGTTAGAGATTGGCGGATGCGTTGAAAAACGCCTGGTGTGTCTCGCACTTGATCGCAGGCAGCCATGGCCCTCGCTAACAGGTCGTATTCAGATGCCACGGGTGTCTCGTACACACACGCACAGCCAGAAGTCTAATGGCGTAAGGTCCGGGGAGCGTGGTGGCCAAGTACGGGGCCCGCCCCATCCAGCGAGCGGGATACGCTGTGTTGAGGTGGTCACGCACCATCCTTGTGAAATGGGATGGCGCACCATCGTGTTACAGCAACATCTGTTCTCTGATGGCGAGCGGAACTTCATATAGTAACTGAGGCAATTTGAACTGAAGGAAATCATAGTATTTCAACCCTGACATATGATTCGGCAGCAAGAATGGGCCAATAACATTGTCTATGCCGGCCCNAGGAAATCATAGTATTTCAACCCTGACATATGATTCGGCAGCAAGAATGGGCCAATAACATTGTCTATGCCGGCCCAAATGCTGATGGCAAAGCGGTGCTGGTAGCCTCTCGTTACAGTTGCAAGTGGGTTGGAGTCGTCCCACATGTGGGCGTTTCTACTGCTGCATAAGCCTTACTGTGTGGACGAGGCTTCGTCTGTAAACAATACAATTGCCGGGTTATCAGGATCAACTTCACACTGCTGCATGAACCACTGGCCAAATTCTAGCCTAGGGGCATAATCTGCTGGCTCCATTGCTTGTACCCTACGCACATGGTATGGTCGTAGCAGCTGTTCATGGAGGACACACCATGATGTGCCATTCGATGCATCCATTCCCTCGCGTGAACGCGCGGGTGCTCGTCGAAGCGTTGTCCGCTACATTCTCTAGGACCGCCTCTTCAAACTGCGGAGTGCGGACGGTTCTCGGTCGACCAGGTCCACACCGACTCTTAATCGTGCCTGTTTCCCGTGGTCGCTGTGTAAGGTGTGCGAATGTCTGGTGGTTCAGCTGACGTCGTGCAGGGTATATTTGGCTGCACACACGCGCAGATGCCCTGCCGTTGCCTCTCTCTTCACCATACACGAAGGCCATGTTAGTCATTCCAGAATCTGTGTACTCGTCCATGTTTACGTCTGCAGTACATAGTGAATCGAAGCAGTGACAGGCTGCGAATAACAGGCCGCTCGGGCAGACGGAGCGGAAAACTACACTTCTCAGGAGGGGGGAAAGGGGAACTGGCTGTGACGTGTAACATCATGCGGCATACCACCAACATGTGTTTACTACCGGACGCACGACGTGTTGCCTACCCACCAGGCCATGACCTTGCGACACCTGTACCCTTAGGTTACGTTTTACACGGAAACGATGGGGGTGCCAACCCTTGTTATTTATATGATGGGAGTGTGTACGATATACCATACCATCCTTTTATCCAAGATCTTGGTTTAATTAATTCGTATACCAATTTGTGTTCCTATAACGCACGTGCTTGCTTAGTATCCCACGTAATGTGCATGTCGCCCTCCGCCTTTAAGGGCTTCTACAGCCTTTATTATTTGAGATGGACCATGGGTGTCCTATATCAATATTCCTCTTTTCCGGTCACGAATCACGTGTCCAAGTTTGTACACGTGTTTCCTAAACACGTTGTTTATACACACACACACTAAAAATATTTAAAAGTGTTTACTGTACTACAGTGAATAATAAGTAGAAAGTTCACTATTATATTTATTAATTAGATTTTTAAAGAATTAATAAAAACATTTAAGAGTAAGAACATTTTTTTTATAACTCAGTGCTATTACAACGTAAAAAAAAAAAACTAAGGACACTCTAAATCCGAATTTGAATCAATAAAATGATATTACTCAATCTTAAGTTAATGAGCTGTTATACACTGGCGAGTAAGTGGAATGCAGTGCAAATCACTGTCAATCAGTACAAATCACTGTTTAATCAGTGAATACCAGCAAAGAAGTAGAAGGATTTTTTTAAATTATATATAAAGTGGGAAACTCGTTACGTGCAGAATCTAGTCCTGTAGCCAGTAGCGGATCCATAACAGGACGAAGGAGGGGGGGGGAGGGGCTAAAGAGACTACGGAGGCTGTTAAATCCTCCTTGTGTATTGATTTTACATTAGTTAAATGGGCTTATTCTTAAAACCAAGTGCACTGTTAATAGCGCAGCATTAAAACGTTTACATAGTATAAAAACAGGAGATTTTAAAAAGTATTCAGATAGAGTATTCACGAAGTATTTCCATTCAAATGTAGCATTAAAACTTAATGCTTACTGGTAAAGACTGTTCACGGTAAAGTGATCACTTTTTAAATCGACAATTGAAAAAAAAAAAAAATTAATGCGAACGAAGAAAAGTAGTTCTACAACTTAACGTGGTTTGGAGAGTGCAGTGATTAAACTCATGCCAACTGAAGTTATTGCTACTTGTTTTATACACAAAATAGCACAAATTTGCTTATCATTACAGGATGTCCACCGAAATTCCCTGACTTTTCCTTATTTTCCAGGTCAAATGTTACCATTTCCCCTGACATATTTTCAGGAATGCTGAAACCTTCCAATACCAAATATGCTATCAGTGAAGTTTAATTAAATTACACTGCAACAGACCAAGCAAACAAGGCTAGCATTTTATTCAGCCCATCAATATTTCTTGCGATACACGCTATTAGCTTCACGTTACAAACTTGACCACTACAAATACACAAATACTTTATTTTCGTACGTATAGGTCCTATGTCACTTGGCAAATATGTATTATTGCCAGTTCACAAACTTAAAAAAAATAAATCTTAAAACGCATATGCTCATAATTGCATTATATGTATTCACGCAACTAAAAATTTTTGTCGAATAGCAATTATTCACATTTTCCCTGGCCCAGCTGAAAATTCCCTGACATTTCCCTGACGATTCCCTGTCACATCAAGTTCCCCAAATTTTTCCTGGGTTTTTTTTTCTGTGGGTAGACATCCTGTATTAACACATTTACTTTCCCAAAATTTCCGCGGTTTTACTTGTACGGCGCGTGAATAAAGTGAGAGCAAATTTCGCGAAAAGCGGAGGGATAAAAAATGCGGAAGGAAAAGTAGATCCTGGGCAGGGCTTTCAAAAGCGCTCAATTAACAGTGAACTGCCCGTAAGCGTGTGGCTTGATCTTTATGCACAGCTCCGCGCCCTTCAAGTATAGTCTGCCTCACGAACGAGTGTACTTTCTTCGCAGTTTTGAAGGCAGTCCTGCTTACAACTATCTCCATGGATACAGTGATATCCTCCCCCGCCACAGGTGATGTTTACATGAACACACTCAGCTGGCAGTCAACCTGCCCAGTATGTGAAAAAAAGAATCGTGAAAATAACTGTATAGTCTATTTGCGGTTTCTTCACATTTTATGAATCAAGCCTTTGAAAAAACACCCCTCGTATGCCGTGTTTGGTTGTTACCTAAATATCTCATGCATCACAAGCATTTATGCTTCTGTTAAGATAAAAGTACCTTGTGTTTTGGTTAAATTTAACTTTTACTTATATTTTATGCACAAATAATATTTCATTTGTAACTAATGTGAATAAAGACAGAGGGAAAATATGTGTGTTTGGGAATGCCTAGTAAGAAATAGTTCTTATGCAAAATATTATTGGACTGAGTACACACGAATGCGGTGCGTTGGCCCTCTGGTGTAATTTTCTAAGCTTTGTTTGCACGAGGTGGAGTAATATCCTGGAAGTAGAACTTGAGCAAGGCTTCAGAAAATTTTGAAGTAACCGTGAACAGAGTATACATAGGACTGTCTTCAGAACTGTCGAAAAAGTGCAGTCGTTGGTGGGAAAGGCTATATATACCCCTCCTCCTTATCGGGCGTGCAGACCCACCACAGGCTGTAGCACGCATGGAGATAGGAATAACAGGAAAAGCCATGCTATGACACCATTGAAAATGCATTTTCGTTCATCGCCGTAGTGTGACACCTAAAACATTGAAAATGTTCAGGCAGGTTTTTGTATTTAATGCAGGTAAAATGTGGATAACATCTAATGAAGCTGAACTTTCAGGCTAAATATCAACAAGTTCTGATACAACAGTTTCATTTTGATTTAGAAGGTTAGGTTTGCAATGTTTAGCGTGTCACAGCATGGCGGACAGGCTTCTACCATGCACATACCCTTGGTAGCACGTACCTTTCTTGGGCAAGGCGGGGGCGAGGCGGCGGACTGGCGGCGAGGTGGTGCTGTTGCCCGAGGTCAGGGGTCGCCGCTGACCTGGGCCCGGGTCCTGCGTGGCGAGGGCTCCCGGGGAGCACAGCAGCGCTGCCAGGCACAGCAGCAGCAGTCGACGGGGGACCATCGCCGCCGCCTGCGACAACACAATACTCTGCGTCAGTCTTCTGGTCGTGCCGTCTAGTGAGTCACACTCGCGAGTTAACAGGTTTCAGTCCGTGATTAAGGTCCCCGTCTACCTGGCGGTTCAACTGCGTTTAACAGTGTTTCAAATACTGTTTCTTTGACGAAACTGTACATCGTGCCCTCAGTTTGTTTACCTATGAAAATACATCATACCCCTGACGACGACGGGATGGCGCTCTAGCCCTTTCGAACCGACTTCAAGTTACTTTTCAGGTGTTGCAAACACATCATTTCATGATGCGTGCTGTACTTAAGTCGACACTACGATAGGAACCTGTATTGAACTTCGCTAGAGACTTTTCATCAATAAAATGATAGGTCACCGCTGAAAGTGCCATAGGTACACGCAGCACTACGAGAACACCGCACGCCAGTTCAGAGCCCTGCGCGTAGCGGCGATGGCGCTCTTGTAGCGAAAGCAGTACAACCAACTTTCAAAACTCGTATCTACGTAAACAGCTTTGCTGAACGAGAACTCAAGCCAAATAGTTTCACGGAGTTATTGGCGAAATAACGGCCACGGCATCTAGGAGAGTGCATCGTCAACTCTAGCAGTACTCGTCTGACAAATGGTATTACTTTCAGGCAGCATGGCTGAACGTTAGTTCTCCTCTCAGCTCTTGAAGAGGAGACCAACCAGAAGGGAATCCCCCTCAGCGAGCAACAACCAGACGCAACCAATGGTCGGCCAAGCATTTTGACATAAAAGGTACCTCTATCTGGCCTGAGACCTAGCTATTCCGTGCTCACGGCATTGGCGCAAGTATACAGCCCGCCGCAATTAGCCGATAGCTGAACACATTGTGATTCTATCAGGCGTTCAGGTCGAAGGCTGGTTTGGACTGCGCACAAGACTGAATGGTTAGGTGGTGTTTTCTTGCTGCTTTTGCAGGATAAGGCTGAAGGCTAAAACAGTAATGGTCCTAATTTCCCATACATCATTGGTTCTCAAATTGACAACATGTGTGAAGACCTTTAAGAGAGCTTTTCTAGGGTCAAAGTTATGTCTGTACTGGATGAAGAATAAATTAAACACCAAGATTGTTATTTGACACAAAAAAAAAAAACATTCGGGAAGAAAGTGTGGCGATATATCTGAGGTCAATAAAGGCCCACTAGTCCGGATTTCTGATCATAAGATCACGTAGGAACAGAGAGAAATTTTACTTTTCTCATAGAAGAATAGCTAAAAATGGTGATTTTTGCAGAAAACCTCTGAGGCATATATGTAATCATAAACAATGGAGAGTGATTATCTTAGCGATAAAATTTTTTTCCTGGCCGCTCTTAGATGGTTACTGGCAAATAAGGGACGTTCATAACAGCAGTTACTAAACGTGAGTGGGCCTATTAAACACGGATATAGCTTCTTACAAAGAGAACAGCCAATGACGAAAGAAAACCCGCAAGTGTATGCATACGACATTGAAATATTTCTCATACCAAGATTACCTACTTTTTGTGACAACTTTCTCTGATTGTGCGTGTCTCAGGAAAGGGCACTGTGTTATCCCTAAGCGCTGCTAATCTTTGAGATGATGACTTTTTTTTCTTTTACAATTTGGTGATTATGATATTAACTTTCGAGGATCACGATCAAGTGTATGAAGAGCGAAGATATTATGAAATTGTCACTACTCTTGCAAACAAAGCTCACACGACCAATCGATTTTACATCCAGTAACAAGCGAAAGAACATTTGATTCATACACGATCAACTCGCCACCCCAGTGACCAGCCAATGATAAACGTTTTTAAAGTACAATAAGGGCGTCCGGTGTGTGACATAGTTGAGTGAGAAACGAGAGACTAACAGAACTATTGTTGTTATTGTGGTAGATATAAGTGACTCTAACTTGACATGAATGGCTATAAACGCGTAAGGAACTTCAAATATTTTTAAGAAGGAGAGGATATGAGTTCTTAGTTATAACATAAGTCGTACTACAGTGTAACAATATCAGCCACGTGGGAGGGAGAACTTCTGGTAAAGTCCATTTCCGGTTACTTCCAACTTTTCTGAAGTCCTGCTAGATTTATTTCAGGCTATTCCCCCGTCTCATGCAATCAAATCTTTTTTAACCAGGTCTAAGAAATTACACCGAGAGGACAATGCACCGTATTCGTGCGCACTCAGTTTAACAATATTTTGCATGATAACTATTTATTACTAGGCCTTATCAACACACCTAATTTTCCTCTGCTTTATTCATATTAATTGTAAAATAAATATTACAATTTACACATAAAAACAAGTAAAAGTTCAATTAAACTTAAAATAAGATATTTTTATGTTAACAGAAGTATAGAACGCTTGTAATAAGTTACAGATTCAGGAAACAATCAAGCACGCCATACTAGATTTTTCAAAGGTTTGATTTAAAAGTGTGTAGATATTGCGAATAGACTATACACAGGCGGCATCACACACGTCAAGAGAGACCCGAGAATTCTCGTATTATGTGGGGTTAAGCTAAAATTCTGTGTCACTTCTACTGTTGGTCCATGGAGGCGCCCTGCAATCATGGAAAATGTGGCCACTCCTGGCCTCCCGGACTGAGGAAAAGGTTCTGTTGAATAAAACAAAAGTTGTCTGGCGCTACCAGATTAATTGCGTTTATAGGGTCAATTAAATATTTTGCTGTCGAAACCAAATTATTATTTTGTTCTCGTGTGGCTGCTCCAAACGTGTAATATTTTATTGGTGGAGCTAAATATTTGTATGGCTGTTCGTACATTGCAGTTTCAGTTACTAAAAGAAAATTAAAAAAGAACCGAGATTTGAATCTGGAGCCCTTGTGATCTGACGCTGCGTAACATATGAATATTTCTCTTAATATAAACGATATAATGCATTAAATTTATGTAAAATATTTTGAAAGTTTTATAGTTTTAATTTTTTTTTCATTTGGTCGAAATTATTTTATTGGAACTGTTTGTGCCATCGTCGGTTAATACAATAACAAACACTGTTATTATCCTAACTGTGAGGAACTTATAGGCAATCACTGGAGCTCGAACCAAGGCAATCAAATGGCTAGGTTACCCTACAGCCAACTAAATAAATGTTCGTACTGGATCAAGCTGATTTTGTTGCCGCCACATGTACTGCAAATACGAAACACACCAGATTTGCCCAACTAAAACAATTCTTATTCACACCAAACGAAATGTTTATTTCGCTCTACCATTATCTTTATATACTTTTTACGGCAACCGAACCGATTACTTGAACAAATTTATGAAATAGTTCAGCGTATCAAATTCATGTGCCTACATGAAGTTCGAACAACTAAATAAATGTTGGGCTCACAAATTATTTTTAAATGCTTCATTTGGTTCAAGAGAACGAAAGCAGATGTTCGGAGCACGGGCAGATTATTCGAGTGAACAAAACATTGTTCAGTGTAAACAAATACTTCTAAAATAAATTTGTTTTCGGAAACTGAATATTTTTTCAGTGCACAGAGGCAGCAGACAGCTTACGAGTAGTTGACACTTACTTGAGCTTAGTCACTGGAACTTTTTCCGGTCACTGCGTACNTTTTTTTTTTTTTTTTTTTTTTTTTTTTTTTTTTTTTTTTTTTTTTTTTTTTTTGCCATTCCAAGCTTAATGCATACTGGCCTTTGTCCTGAACACTTCGTGAGCCCTAGCAGCAATTTGCACATGCGAGCACATAAATGGCTTTACCCATAAGGTTGTGAGCGTCGACAGTTATTACAAAGTTACAGAAAATGCGCATATTAGTTAAAATAATATTAAACGGTGACGTCTATATTTATTTGAATGAGAATGTAGTACGATTTATATTAGAACAGTGACTCTGCAATATTACTTTACATGGTACCACGTATATTTCACAGTCGTTTATATATATATATCAGAGATAATGTTCTCATTGGCCGATGCCACAGTCAGAACTCTTCTCCTGCTCGACTCGGTCGAACGGAATCAAGCAAACCTCATCCCTTATCCCTTCACAGGTGCATAATTTACAACTGATTCGGAATCATTTATGAGGTGTAGGATTAACACGATTATCTGCGTTTCACAGGTAAAAAAAAACCTTACTTTATATTGCAAAATATAGTATAAAACGATAAAAGTCTCCATATAAATTACAACAGTTTATACATTGTGAAATAACATCTGAGACGGCGTTGTCCAGAAGCGATTGACGGGAGAAATTTGTATCTTCTGCTCTAATAGCTGAAAGTCACATAAATTATGCACGCAGGCAAAATTGAAACACTTTCATTATTAACACAAGAAAAAAAAATTTAATGAGCTGCGAAAATAAAAGGGGCAGTTATAATGGTTATAAAAGTTCAGAGTTTTGATCGCCTGTGGTAAAAGCCACGTGATTCATTATAAACCACGTTCAATACAATATGTTTGAGTGTCGACTGGATCTACGAAGCCAAGCCTTCTTGGAGGAGTCACCGGTAATAGCACCTGGTAACGTTGCTATTGTCGTTCCTGTCAGAGAAGTCTGAATTGATCACCAGCCACCCTTACATATATGTATTATTTAAGCACTTTAGTGAGTCAATAAAGCGAAAACGTGAAAATGTTACGATCCCAAAGTGTTACTCAAATGCCAATCTGTACTCCAATGAGCTTTAAAAAAAAAAAAACATGGCCTGCTATATATCCAAACTTTATACTCTAACTATAACATAAAGGCTGAAAATTACTTTACTACATTCGATGTCAGCTTAAATGAGAGTATGCATGTATTTTTGTAAGGTAGATTATGTAAAACAATTATTTTTTTACAAAAGTTGATTTCGAAAGTATTCCCTACACCGATATTAGCTATAGTATGACGTTTTCCAACTCCCAATTCATTATGTTAAAATATTGCTAGCCTTGGTACACGAAAGGAAATAAAGAAAGCTACGTTTTGCTTACATGTGGAGGAAGGACAAGTAGCCAGAAAGTATATTGTAGAAAAATAAGAAGTAACAACGCAAGTTTTGTAGTCGTGTGACTTGCAAACATAATAATTTAAGAAGCGATAATATATTTTTATAGTGGAATAATAATTATTAAATTATGCGTTACGTAGGTTTGTCTATGAGTGTGTCCAAAATGTTATGCCCAAAACTACCCTGAAGAAAAATACGGCCTCAATATTTTTTACTAGCGAAAATATACGCTTTTGAGACCACTGAAGAAAGAGCCAGAGAAAAACATACGTGTAATATTTGTTAAGTGTTATTCGTAACGAAATCACGGAGTAGAATTTTATTAGTTTGAATACACCTCTCCGTGCCGTAGAAATGTTGACCCCGATTGGAAAATACAAAATATCTTGGATTTTTCAAGTTTTTTTTCCCTGCATGTTTTACTGTAGGCTTTCGCAGAATAGAGAAGTATACAGAAGCGAAATAGCGTGGCGGTTCCTTTGATGTAAGCGAACTAGGTCGCGCATTGGCCGCGCGAAGCTTTGGAAACGGGCCTTTTGTCTGATTGGCTATTATACGTTGTGGAATACTTCCTATTGGTCGGGTTGCCGTCTTGCAAGATGGTCTCTAGGAGCAGACTGGTGAACGACGATCCGCCATATTGCCGGCCGGCGAGGCCATTTTGCTGGCGTGTGAGGATGGAGTTCGCAGTACAACGCGACCACTTCACCTTTGCATTCTCAAGTACTCCGTGGCTGTACGATCTATGTATAAATTTGTGGTATATAACAGCATAGTTAATGGCTACCCGGAACTTTCTTGTGTTGTTACAGCTCCACTCTGTCTATGATATTCCGAGCGGTAAATGCCGAGAACGACCAAGCGATCATCCTGTGCTGTGAAGTGAATACGTGTTAGTGAGGATGCCAGCGTGCAGTGGCCAATCCTCGTGCTCCAACATCGAACTTCTGCTCTTCCTACACAACTGTTAAAACCACGACGATTCGACTGTACGATTACAACGTTTGTGTAAACAAATGCTTTGATGTGCTAATACGCTACTTTTCACAGGGTTCTTGATGCAAACATGACGTAATCAAGACATGGAATACGAATTTTTTTCTTTCATAAAAACGCGGATTAACTGTAAAACCAAATGTAAAGAAACGGGTCATCGTTCTTTGAACACGTTATTTGGACAGTTGTAAAAGCAATTCCTGAGTCGATGTTGGGGATATTCACAGAATACGATAAATCGACTTTTCTTCTTTAGTCTCTTCTCTGTACGGGTGACTGTAGAGGTCACAGTGGCAATAACAGACACAATATCGTCTTCAGAGATTGCACAAAGTAATGCTATATGCTCTGCTAGTACATGGAGCATGCAATAACGTCTAGGTGGTGACGTAAAATCTCCATATCTACGATGAGAAGCGTCAATTCCCCTCGGCCGGCTGCGAGCGGAGGAGCATACATAACGTCTGTGAGAGATCGTCTCTGCGGCATGGCGAGTGTCAAGGATGCTGCGAAGAGAAGACGCGGATCTCGCCAAGTCGTTTGGACAGGCGAGTCCCTCCGCGATGTTCGGGTCTCGTGAAGTGGGGTTATGTCCCCAGATGTTGAGTGGCGGATGAACTCGCGTCAAATTTCCAGGCCGGTGATCCATCTCGTAACGTGTAACTGGAAATCGGGAGCATTAAGCGACAGTTTTGCTGCTCAGCGCTATAATATTTCGTGCAGGTATCTTCGCACTTTTTGAATCAACCCTTTGAAAATTCACGCCATGAATGTTGGTGCTTCCCTAAGTATGTCACGTATCATAAGCGTTTCATTCTTCTGTTAACATGAAAATTATATTTTGTTAGTTGGACTTTTACTTATATTTGATCTACAAATTATAAAATTTAGATTATAATTAATATGGATAAAACAAGGAGAAACAAGCGTGTTGGTAACACCTACTAAGAAATAGCTTACATTGAAAATATTATTAAACTGAGTGCGGTGAGTTATCCCTTTGGTGTAATTGCGTAAAAACTCGGTTAGGTTTTATTTGCACGAGGCGCAGGAATAACCTGAAATTAGAACATTAGCACGGCTTCATAAAAGTTGGAAGTCACCATGAATGGACCACAGTGGCGACATGGACATCCAAAGAGCTCGCACGGAAGACCAGTGCACACGAGGATAGCTGTACGACTATACTGGCGATGTTTTGAACTTGCTGACTGACTAGCAGTGAGCTGCAGGTGCGAAGGCAACTTGCACCGTTCTCACCTCGTTCCCTCCCCCCTCGCGCAAGACACATGGTCGCATGAAAATACAGACCCGGTAATCTCGCACTTCGCTCCACTCGAAGATGAGCGCCACACCCTTCCCCCCCCCACCCACCAGCAGCAATTTATGAGATTTCTCACCGAATATCTCTCCCGGCCGCGTGAAAGGGGCAGGAGAGAAAAAAAAAATATCAAAGTGCTTTAAATAGCGCTGGGATCCGCGGGCGAGTCTTAACATCTACCAATAGCGCGATTTGCATAAGTGCTTGGCCTGGGAGTGCGGTCGTTATCGACAGATCGTTACACCAACAGTGTTGCCAACATAAACACGACAGGACGAGCGAGCACGTTGGCGAGCAGCGTCTACGACTGCGTGCATGACGCGGAGTCGGCCAAGCGGTTCCTGCCTCGAGACTGGTCATGCTGATCTCGCGACGTTGGTACTTCCGTGACTTGATTTCTCGTTGCAAGTTGGCAACAAGGGAGGACAGTTGTCCTCGCATCCTGGAAGGCTTTCAGCCAACGGTAACATTCAGCGCCTGAGTAACAAAATAACACGCGATCAAATTAAAAAAAAAAAAGAAAAGCGAAACTAGTTTTAACGAAGACAACAGCTATTTAACAAGTGAGTTATGTTCTATAATGTAGTATAATGAGAGCTCTAGCAAGATTAGATGATTACACAGTTTTAAAATAAAAGGTTCTCAATTTATTATCAGGTTATATTAGTCATAGACAACCTGATTTTTCTGAAAGCAGGCGAAGTTACTAAATCCTACCCGCATGTAATCTTTGTAATTAGCTGCTTTTCAATGGGCGAAGAAATTCCATATTTTCATCATGGACTTCCTCCGAAAATGGGCATTCGTAATTAGCGAGCTATGATGACAGAAAACAAGTAATCAAGCAACACGCGTGGACGAAGCGTTTTGAAATAAATTAGGTCAGGAAATTTTTTTGCTAAAAAATTCGAGCCCGCATCAACTAATTTGTTGGCCGCCGTGCATGCAGGCGTACAGCACGTTCGGCAGAAGGCTGGGCTTACTTCGTGAGGCGAAGGATGACGACGCCCATGACCGGTACTTGCCCGCGGTGTCAAAGTTCGCAATCGAAAGAACCGATATTCCTGAAAACAGGTCTTGAAACATATCTTCTCTTATAACAACGTGCTCGCCTCATGGCGCTGTGAAAACTGATTGAATTTAACAAGTCTTTGTAAACGCACTGCTCCCGAAGGAACTTTTCCTACTACTAACGCAACTCCGCGGCAGCTCTCGGTAAGGATAGTCGCTCCCGCGCCGGAAGCTCAGCGAAAACCCATAAGCGCAATGTTGAATTGTCAAAAGGATGTACATCCGCCAAAACTGATAAGCTACTGATAGCAACTTCCGGGAGCAGGCCCGCGCGTCGAAACTTGCAACTGACGTTCAAGGTCAAACCTGTTTTCGGACGTGTTAAAAATATCCGGGGTGGGGAAATGAAACTTCTCGTATATTAAATACATACAATTAAGCAACATAACCATACTGTACATGACCCAATACACGATCCTACTAAGGCACCTATTTTCAATATTTTAACGTGTTTCTGATCACAGTATTTATCGCGGCTGGTGAGAAGGCTCCACTTTGAAAACTCAGAGATCTCCTTTGAAATATGCAGGGTACAATCATCGTTTGATACAGGATATATGCGGAGCGTTTACATGCGAAGTTAGGAGTCAATCTTTTCGTTGCCTGTTGCAGTTTGCCTCCGCCATGTTTCCAACTGACTTGGTCACAAAGGTATCAATCACCAATCACCAAATGTGGTTTCAAACGCTTATAATAGCTAGTTCGAGGTTAACTTGAGCACTTCTGAAGGCTTTACTTAGTGCGCTGTTTCAAGATCACTGCGTAATAGTGATACGACAGAGTATATAAGTATACAGAGGAGGAATAGCAACTTATTCAAGAGCTCCAGCTGCACACGCCAGCAAAATTGCATCACTGTTCTGCAACAAGTAGGGACGCCGTTCGCTAATCAGCACCTCGTATCTCACGTGTCAGCCGGCAGCCCAACCTATAGGGGATCTTTCGCAGCACGCGAAGCCAATCAGAAACAAGGTCACCATGCGAGAGCCCCGCGCAGCCAGAGAACGTTTTAGCCCACAAGGGCTTCATCTCCGCATACTTAACTAGCGTGTAGTGGTGCAAAACTATTCCTAGCGACTAGTGCGACCGCGGGGTGTAGTGGTCAGACCGCTCGCCTCCCACCAAGGCGAGCCGGGGTCGATTCCCGGCGGGGTCGCTTCCGGAGTTCCGCACGTGAGGATCGCGCCGCACGATGCCGCCGACCGGCGGGTTTTCCCGGGGATCTTCCGTTTTCTCCTGCCCCTGCATTCCGGCGCTGC
>NQII01008079.1:29474-49050 GCA_002778355.1 Clitarchus hookeri | reverse complement strand
CCAACTCCTAGCGACTAGTATCTATGTTTCGATCCCGCGATACTGTATAAATTAAAGAGACATTTAAGTTTGCTAATATTTCTGCACTATTTTTTATCTAATTTTCACGAACCACAAATATACCATTTCAGTGCCTACTCTTAATATGCATTTAAGATATGGAGAAACTTTTAATTATTGCATGTCCTCCGGTTAGTGTCTGATCAAAGACATATTCAGACACTATAAGTCATATTTAACAAAGGTTTATTTATTTATTACTGTATCACAGCGTGTGATGATTGACCTGAGCAATTATCACAAAATACCATAAATAATGTCACTTCAGCTGGTTTCATGTAACATTCCAAGCATTCGTACACTCATGTCGATTGTGTTTTTCCGTCACGGCTTTTTTGGGATGCCGTGGCCTGAGGTAATAATAAGCACTAGTAATATAACGAGCGAGTAGTGTATATTCTCGTCCAAGGGGTTGCAGGGGTAGCAGTCGCATGTGGTAGAAAACCACGCTACTAATAAGCGGTAGTGAACATCACATCATTTTCAGTTGTTTGGCTTCTTGTCATCCGGTTGGTTTTCTGGCCGGACGTTATTTTCGAAGGCTGCTGCAGTTTCCAAGTTGTGTCCCTTGATGACCTCACCCAAAAATAACAGTCATTAAGACGAGTAAACAATATTAACCCTTTCATTGCAGCATTAATTCACAATTTAAGGTGTTGCAAATAAGAAATTTTTTTTTAGTACTGTACTCAGGCTTTGAGCTTTGTGTTCGGTGATGAGTGATACGAACCAATCGGTTACCCACACAGAACATCACTGGTCACTGGGCATCGCTGTATACAGTACCGGCCAAATGTATACTGTATACAGTACACTGTGTACGGTACCAGCCAAATGCGAGATTCCTGTGCATCATGTAGACAGTTGTCTTCACAAGACATGAAAGAAGTGAAGTGAAGAGATTTGGGCGGCTCTTAACAGCCGATGAGGGTGATTGAGGTGAGTGTGGAACAGTGTCGGAATGAAGGGGCAGGGGAAACGGGAGATTCCCGAGAAAACCCACCGATCAGCGGCATCGTCCGGCACGATCTCCACATGCGAAAATCCGGTGAAACGGACCGGGTATTGAACCCGGTTCGCCTTGGTGGGAGGCGAGCAGGCTAACCACTCAGCCACCGCGGCCCCGGCATGGAAGAGGTTGACAAAGCTAAATAATTTTGGCTAAACAGCGTCTGTAAAATAAAAATAGATCGTCACAGAACAGAAAGTACACGCAAGTGAAATGGCTTAGCAGTTCCTATGTTATGGGTAGATACCTGAAAAATTCGCGAGTTCAATGACCTGTTGGTTATACTCCATTGTCGTATGTAAAATCATGTAAATTTCGCATGTTCATTGGTTGCGTGTCATATTAGCGGAAGACGGTGATTTGGTCTGCATTTTATTGTGTGTTTATTATTGGCTCAGAGTTGTCCAGGGGGTGTAGACTAACGGGTGGACCAATAGCATAAGCATTACAAGCGTACGAGGTTTTGAATTCTAGCTTGTCCCGCAACGAATCCGCGAATTTTTCAAGTCTCCAGTAGTAGGCGTACGTATTCGCTGATTGGCAGAGCGAGGACAGTTTGTCTGACTGATTATTGCGCGTGGCGGAATGTAATCAATAGGCCCTATTGGTTGGGCTGCAAGTAAGTTACCAGGCGCTGAATTGTGAATGGTGTCGCGCCATGTTGCTGGTCAGTGACGCCATTTTGCTGGCGTGTGCAGCTGGAGTTTGTGGTAGAAGGGGCTGTTTGACTTCTGTAGTATTAAGTATTCTGCGGCACCGTGTTAACACTAGCTACATTAAAGCTCTTATAGTCTATTCGCGGTTTCTTCACACTATTTTAATCAGACCTTTGAAAAACCAACACATGTGGTTTGTTCGTTTCCTAAATATACCTTGTATCACCAGCGTTTTATACTTGTGTTAACATAAAAAGTACGTTGATTTTGTTAAATTGAACTTTTACTTATATTTTATTTATAAATTATAATAATTCATTTATAACTAAAATATATAGACTATATATATACAGGGATAAAATACGTGCGTTGGTAATGCCTAGTAAAAAAAGTTCTTATGCAAAATATTATTACACTGAGGGTGCACGAATGCGGTGCGTTGTCATTTTTGTGTATTTATGAACTCGGTTAAGCTTTGTTTGCAAGAAGCGGAGGAACATCCTGGAAGTAGAACTTCAGCGAGACTTCAGAAAAGTTGGAAGTAACCATGAATGGACTATCCTAATTGTATGCATCTAACGGACTTCCCTTGTCTTATTGGACTTATTGTAAGCAGTTGTGTCTAATATAATTAAAAAATCAATTATAGAATACTCCAGTCTTAATATTTTGTTCAGGACAAAAATTAGAGTTGATATTTTGTTGGCAATTTATAGATTTGGTTATTGAGATGTGATCTTTGAAAAGTGTCGAAGTCGGCAATAACCGCTGTAAGTAGCCCTAAGTTTACGAGATTAATTCTTCTGTAAAATAGTGTTTTAAATTATAGCGACAATTCTGTTATAAAGATAATGTTGTATCAAAACTCTATAGTCCTCCCTAAAAGTTCTAAGGGAACCGAAGACATGAGAAGCTGGTTTGTCATATTTACCATCGCCATCGTAATGTTTCCTTGCGGCTGGATGTGACCTTGAAGCATATAGTATTGTTTACTAGGTCAACAAACGTCTATATTATCCACAGCATAACATTTTATTTGGTTGTTTTCGTTGACTGGGAAAATTCGCGAATTTTTGAGGAGACAGGCTGGGGTTTAAACACCTGGGCATTCACTTTTCTGTGCGAATTTGTGGACTCTGAATCGACAACAAAACCAGTAACATCGAAATGGAAGGAACCACGTGTGACGCAGCCTAGGGTAGAATTGGCGTCTCGTGAAGGCAGAAGCCAATGAACGAACTACGCAGGCTCAAAAGTAGTGACTACTACACGGTCTAGCCTACGTCACTAACACCACCAGTCAAATATTCCTTTACCTTTGTGATATTCTTAACAAGCTCAGAGTTCTGTGCGAACTTCAACTCGTGTATAAAATGCACCACCTCTACGTTTACCCTGAGGCCAGTTCCATGTTAGACTTAGTCTGTGAGAACTCGTCAAGTTGGTTACTTTATCAGAGTCCTAGCGTCAGATGGTGCTCCAATGAAAACGTCGTAACTGATTCACAACTTATTTTCCTGAAGAGTCGAGTCTACTTCGATTAGGGAGAAAGCAGGAACTGCCTTTTCCGGGCCAACATAAATATAAGGGGGAGCAACACCTTAATTTTCATTTTGTAGATTTTTTCATTTATTTTTTTATTAGAATACGTATTGAAAATTTTGGCACAGCACTGTACAAATGACTTCCCCTCACCCGTTTGAACAATTATAATATCATATATATATATATATATATATATAATAACTGGTAACTGCCAAAAAAGAATAAGCGATTCCTGTGCAGGAGGCTACCGAGGCGATAACCTCAACTGTCACACACAATGCTGTCTTCAGAGTATAAACTAAGCAATAATTGTATGCCCTTATGATCCGCGAAACAAAAATAAATTATCTGTACTTAAGGATGTAGCGAAACGTCTTTCGAGTGACGACGGACAACCTGGAGGCTTTCTCCTGTTCTCTAGCTCAAGTCATCGACGAGACTTTCGCCTTACACCCCCACATAAAGCCCCGTCAAGGACAGGTCAGTAACACCCCAGCGGGGCCCACCCATCGTCCTTCGGGGAAAACCCCCATCCCCGGAGTTACAAATGCCCGACATCCTTTACCTGCCGGCCGCTGCCAAAGTAAGAACTCGTTATCCTGCTCCACTTGCCAACAAGAAGTTTAGTCCCCTGGGTGTTAAATGTATACTTCTGTCCCAAAGTCTTGCAGGGTGTGTAGGATGGACGGAATTTAATGTTACGCATGCAACTGACATATATACTCCATTCTTGGTTACTTCCAACTTTTCTGAAGCCCTGCTAAATGTCTACTTTTAGGATATTCCTCCGCCTCGTGCAAACAAAGATAAACCGAGTCTACAAAGTTACACCAAAGGGACAAGGCACCGGATTCGTGCGGACTCAAGTGTAATAATATTTTGCTGAAGGACTATTTCTTACTAGGCATTATCAACAGAACTATTTGCTTTCCGTTCCGTTCATAATAATTATAAATTTAATATTTTAATTAATCGATAAAAGTTAAGTATAAGTTCAATTTAACCAAAAATAAGGTATTTCTTATGCAAAAAATAGTATAAAACGCTTGTGGTACATGACATATTTAGGAAACAAGCAAACACGTCATCATGAGGCGATTTCTCCAAGTTTAGACATAAAAGTGTGAAAAACAGCGAATACGCTATTTTTTTTATAATCCCATGCCTATTGCCAAATTATGAGCCGAAACAGTGGGTGTCTGTTCGTTATCTGTACTGCTCCTAAGCGATTATTATGTGCATAACTAAGCACGACACTTGATTACGATAGAACCTATTGGTGTTCATTATCTTGTAGGCCTAAATGTTCCAATGCAAGAATGTTAATGCGGTTCCCTGTGCTCGGAAGAAACAACAACGAGATGTTCTTTACGTCTGTCGTGTAACCAATGCCACTTGTTGATGGTTGACACACTACCCACATTGATGTTACATGTCAGCTTCAATTTCGATTACTCTCAGTATTAATCAACGCCACTGGTAATGAATATAAAGGAAGGTTATTCGATACAACATAGAGTACTGACCACATATTCGATCACTTTGCAAAAATGATAAGTTTTTGAACCCGGTAGCAAGAAAACGTGCATACCTAGGCCCTGAATTATTGGGGAAGCATGGCCCTATTGTCATAAAAATTTGCGCTCCATGCAAAAAACAATTTGACAAATGTGGCAGTTGGTAAGTAGGCATTTCGACAGATGATATGGAAACGATTAACTTCGCGTACGACGGCGCAGGCACGCACGTTGTTTGAAGGCATTGGCATCGCCACCGCTCTTTACATGTTTAGATTGCCTCCTCCAGAACATCACATTTGATGTGGCGCGCGCCACTTACCAGGGTTGATTCATGGGCGATACGATACGCATGCCGAGAAGTACGAGACAGCCGCTCGAACAACTGAAGTCTTGAGAGGCCAAATAACACGACTGCAAGAGCCAGAATGAACGGTACGCCGAACTGATTGTCATTTGCGCAATTTAGACTTTACACTCAGGATGTGTAAACAAATTAGTGTCGGCTTACCTACACTAGCGCACTGGTTCTATAAGAATCCGACAGGCTATCAGAAACTAGTCACGTCCGTTTGTTTGTCTATTAGACACAACAACATCCAACAACTACCTTGTTTACCGTAAAGTTAAATGTAGCAGCTACAATTCAGCACAGTATCCCTGCCAAAAGCATTTTTAAAACGTTTAGTAGGCGCAAATTTGCACTCCTGAAGACATTCGTTTATTCTGTTGGTAACAACTCAACATCTTCCCTTTCTTCTGCAGCGGTGTCAGCAGAAAACTAGTTGTCTTTAGCGATAAATCATGCCTTTCCTTGGGACCGTATGACCACTGTCAGTATCTGTAGGATCACAGTTCGGCACTACGATCCCTACCTCAGTTGACTGCTGCTACCAGCGTGTTAGTATGAGAAGCCACCGCATATGATCGCTGTCAGTCAATGGCACAGACAAGGTGGTTGGTGAAGGCATATTTGTGCGCTGAATACATCCTGTGATCCCATGTGTTACCTTTACTGGCCGAGTACCCAATCGTCAGTTTATAACAATATAACGTTCGTCCGCAAGTAACTATGTCTACCCAGGAGTATTTACGTCATGTTTCAGCAATTCTGTGATCTTCCCAGTCACCTGATTTCTCGTCCGTCGAACAATCGTGGAACCAGATGGAATGCCAGCTTTATCCATTCAAAAATGTTCTTGAAATGGAGCATAACTTGTAGCGGCTGTGATAAAATCGGTTGCGTTATAACGTATGAAGTTTGTCTGATTCTACGTCCAAACTTATCAGCACATGCATTCCGGCATAAGGAAATACGACGAGGCACTGAAGATGTTCTTCTCCTGTGAGACAGTTGTCCTGACGCAACGATACTACAATCACTTCTTTTATTTTATCTGTACGTTAAAAATAATAAAATATTGTTTGAATCAAACGGTTTCTTCCTGGTGCGCACATTTTTATGTCAGTGAGAGTATATTCAAGCTTATATTTCAAAATTTTTATCTGAGCGTAGCAAAAAGAGGAAGCACATAATAAGGATACATATTTATACTAGGATTGTCGAGGAAAACTATTCAATTAATTTCAACCAGATTTGGCATACAAGTAATTATATGGACAACTAGGAGTATTTACGGAATTCTGATAGATCTGAGACAAAATTTAAAAAAAAAAATCATGGTTTTATGAATCTTGCAGAGTCATATGCCATTCCAATGAAACAGTGAGACAGATTCCCACAAATCGGAGGTATACAAGCAAAAGCTTATGAGAATGATCATAATATTTATGAACTTTTTACTTATATTGAAACTAGGGCCCCTGCAAAATTATAGTTGTACATGTTATACGTTTGAAATGTTTTTTCCTAGTTTTGGCTAAAATTTTTAATGCTCCGGTAAGTACTGATAGCATAACAAAGCACTATGTTCTAATTTTTTATCATGAAGTATCAGATTTTTTCCTTTACTAATTTATGTTTGATATCTCAGGAACTGTTGGAGCGATCTACACCACTTTCTTTTACGAACAGTGCATTGAAGGCAATGAAGCACAATAAGTTTATTACGTAAGCATTTCAACCAATTATTTTCCTAAATGCCAACAGTTAAAATTTTTGGGATCGACAAACACATAAAATAAATAATTAAAATAATCCCAATCAAACTTTTTTACTAGGCAAGATCTGGTCAGTGACCGAAGTTCTTATCATACTTTCTTTTAGAACGATTATCAAACTGCCTTTACGATTGTCTATCTCTGTGTGACCCTTATCAACTCAGTTTTCACTGGATTGATTTCGATGAATTTTCTTAGTTTAGAGTCAGATTAAACCTAATTTACGTTTGGCAATTTTTGATAAATTACATAATTCTCAATAACTCTTAAAATATTCAACAAGTCAAAATAATGTTTATTATACAAATGTTTAGTTTAAACTATCTACAAGAAAGGACGACATTTAAATGTCGTTGTTCATATGCTTTAATTTAATGTAGGCTAATAGGTTGGTTAACGATTTCTCCGTAAACGATTACGAAAAAACTTGATATTTAAGACATTTGCAACTTTTTTTAAGCAAACAATTCCCGTGGAGATTGGTTGGCTGTCACTAGTGATTTTCTAAAGCCCTAAATGATGCACCTTCTATTAGTTAAATAATAATACGCCGGAAAAATATGCTGGGGAAAAATCGTCTTTTTTACGGCTGTAACAGTTTTATGATTATTCAAAAAAAAAACCCTCCTCATGGAATGAACTAGAACCTCAATATAAATACTTGAGAATATAAATGCCAGTGTGCAGCAAAGAAATAAAATCTTATGACGTCGCTCACGCAAATGTTATCCTTCTGGGCTATGCGTGTTAAAATGGGTACTTAAGCCATATTTTATTTACAAATTAAAGAAGTTATTACAAAATTTTTTGTTGGGGTGATAACGTGCCAAATTTTAATCACTGGTTTCTTTTTTTATATAATATTTAGCCTGTATTTGCTCCTAAGTGATCGTTGAAGATTTATTCTTACATGCCAAATTAAATTAACATGTAATAATAAAATTTTACGTTAAATTTTGCGTACATCTGAAAACTGGAGTGCACACGTGAAATAGAGTTGTTTTTCTTTACTTTTTTAATGTGGCGCGAATAAATAAATAATTACTCATCTCTGTTTTTTTTGCAGAAATGAGAAGATCTGGAACAACTCTGACTGTTTTGCTACACGGTAGGGCCTATGTTCTTTTCGAAAATACTAGATAGGTAAAAATGTAGCCTACTTAAGTACAGTATTTATGCAAAACTTTAGGCTAGTTTGGATTACTAGTTTGATCAAATTTTCTGAAGCGTAAATATAGTTAATTTTGTTTTCAAAATGACTTTTCCTATACGAAACCTCTGAGGCACGTAATCTGCACTGAGCACACATTTATTCTTACTGCTGTGTCATTGAAAGAAAGGAGCTTTGCTTAGGGTCGACTCTGGGGCCTCTTCGCAACCTAACACGTTTTGACCGAAGTGGGAGTTAAGGAGCCCGCCTGACCGCGGTCAAGGTCACTCCAAGGCAGTGTATTGCTCTGCGAATTTCTGCGAACTCGCAAAAACTCGCAAGCTCTTGAAGTGTCTTTCCAAGGACACAACAGAGAACTCCCAGTCGATTCGTCACTTTATATTCATGCTACGTCATTTCGTACACGACATGGATGAACCGTTTGTACTCGTGCATACGTTTGCAGGTAGCGACAACATGCGTGTATTAAATAAGACAGGAATTATGATACGGAACTAAATCTGCTACTTCCAGTCGCAATCTAGCGTGCATGTTGTAATTTTTGATACTGGCAAACGAGTCATTCTAGCGCTGTACGGTGCAAGAAAGTAAAAATAATTACCTAAAAATGCTGTTTTGCTACGTTTAAGGAAAAGTATTTTAAATTAAACTTGGTACATATTTCCCCACAGCTTCCTTATTGGTCTGGTATTTATCAACATAGTTACAATGTCGTAAAACCGCATCAGTTGCGTTGAACTGGAGAGAGTGGAGTGGAGTGAAGATACTTCGGCGACTTTTAATATCGATGAGGGCGAAGCGAGGCGAGTATGGAGCAGCACCGGAATGCAAGGGCGGGGGAAACGGGAGATCGCTGACAAAAACCCGCCGACCAGCGGAATTGTCCGGCACGATTCCCACGTGCGAAAAGCAGGGAGTGACCCCGCCGGGAATCGAGCCCGGTTCGCCTACGTGGGAGGCGAGTAGTCTGGTCACTACGCCACCGCGGCCCCTGCGTGGAACTGGATTAGCTCAAAGACCTGCGCTCAACGTTCAACACGCATAGTCCTAGAGCTAGACACGTCAATCACTCTCAACAGATCCTGAAAAACTGATGAAGCAGACATGCAGCATGGATTTCCGTTTAAGGGCGTTGGCCACGAAATAATATGTTATTTTATATTTGTACCACGTACTGTTCAACTTGTCGACATAATATGTAACTACCTTTTTCTCGGATAAAATATTTTCATATTGCATGGTTTTTGCAAAACTACATGTCAAAATCATAATTTTACTGTTTTAGGAAGGTACAAATAATGAAAACCATCTTACGTACAGAAAGAAAATAATTCACACTGGAAGAAGATGCAAATAGTTACTTCAAGACGTCTATAAAATTCTACAAGGAATTGTTTTTGCAATCTTAAAAAATTGCTGAAAATAAGGAAATTCTTGGATATTTTTGATTTTTGGCTGCCCCTAAATTTTTAGAAAATAATTTTTGCTAAACATACTTTCAAATGAATTAAGACAAGATCTTTTAGATGCTCTTTTTAAATTTTCTGCAATAGTTTGGTTTTTTTTATTTGTACATTACAAAAACAGTAAAATTTCGACTTTGACGTGTCATTTTGCAAAAACCACGCAGTCTAAACATATTTTATCTGAGGACAAGGTACTCTCAGATAATGCCTACAAGTTAAATAATATGTGGTACAAATATAAAATAACAGATTTTTTCCATGGCCAACGCCGTAATGAGGGGTGGTTTCCCCGCCATCTTGGATTCCTCCATAACTTTATTTAAGAATTATATAATATAAAACCAAGTTTGTCAAGGCCATAATAACTGTTATTTCTGAATCCGACTTCTTTTTCTGGAGTGATTACTTTCACATATGTAACCGTTATCAAAGATGCCCCCATTATTTAATAATTTTATTCCACATGATGGGAAAATGTGAACATATCTAAAACCGTTCAAACTTAAAAATTCGGTTAAGTATTATTCTAGGCCAGGGGTCGGCAAACCGCGGCTCGCGAGCCGCATGCGGCTCTTTGAAAAATATTTGCGGCTCTTTCGGTTTCGCAAAAAAATCTAATTTTTATTATATATTGAAGAGACACATGGCCCGCGGACTAAAACCAACCGCGATCGTCCAAATACCTATTACCTCATTTCCCATCCCTCCTATCTTCATTACCGCCTCACCTACGCCATTCCCCCGCGCTGCCCCCGTCCCACGCCGTGCAGTTGGCTTGTTGCTTTTGTTTTGGACACACGTGCGTTTACAATTTTCATTGAATTCTTGGTCGTTGCGTAAATAGTTAATTTAATTGACGCGAACCCTATCTTGTACAGGTATGTAATACATTAATTAGTAGGTATTTTTTTACTTTCATTCGCACCTGTGCTTACCTATGTCCCGTTTATTCTCTTCTTTTTTTATAATAACCGAACTTAAAGTCGCAAAAGGAATTGTACCAACTGACTAATACGAGTAAAGAGTGAGGAATCTATAGGTGAAAAAAATGCGCAATTTTTTTAATGGAACAGAATCAAAGAACATGCTTTATTCTGTCCCGTTACACTTTGTGCCCATTACGCAGTGTTTAAAATTGATTGTAGAAAATAATGCCCGCTGCGATTTGTTTTGCTGGTGTGCACCAACTCTGGCCCTGTTTCACAATGTCAAAGTAACAGTAACTCTAACCAGAAGGTAAATTATCCTACCTGTTCTTTCATTCCACACGAGAATAAAAGAAATATATGGTTTGCGTTACTGCGACATTGTAAAACAGGATCTAAATGGATGACTGTTATGTTGGTTATTTCGCTTACATAAGATATTTTCTCTTAGAAATTTGGATAAACTTTCCTAGGCTGTTGTTTTAATAAGTGTATTCTTAACTTACATGACTGATAAAAGTGAATTATTTCAGGCTTTGAAAATCGGCCGTCAGCATGGCTTCATTTAAAAAGAAAAGAAAAACAGAAGATGAAACTCGAGAATTCCTTCGTGATTGGACGGAGTCGTATGCTTTTATTCGTAGTCAAAGTGGCCTTCCGACCTGCCTCATCTGTCAAGAAAAAATGGCCCATAATAAAAAGTCAAATTTGGAGAGACGTTTTACAACTAAACATGATTCTTTTGCAAGAAAATATCCTGTCGGTGAAGCACGAAAAAAAAGCTGTTGGACAACTTAAAAAAAAGACTCAGCAGTCAAGTTTCATGTTACATAATTGGACACAATCCACAAATTCCTTGAATATGGCCAGCTTCAAAATTGCGCTAGAAAAAGCTAAAAGAGGAAAGCCATTTACATACGGTGATTATATTAAGGATTGTTTTATTGAAGCGTCAGAAGATCTATTTCGTGATTTTAAAAATAAATCAGATATTAAAAAAAAAATTAAGGAGATCACACTGTCAGCTAAAACAGTACAAGACCGGACCACCAAAATGGCCTTAGATGTAACCCAACAGCAATTAGAGGACATCAAACTGACTCCTGCATTATCAATTGCTGTAGATGAGTCTTGCGACGTAAAAGATACAGAACAAGTTGCACTTTTTGTGAAGTATGTTTCACCTCAAGGCCCTAAGGAAGAACTGTTAGGATTGCTGCCACTTATGGGGCAAACTCGTGGAGAATATATTGCTAATGCTGTACAAAAGTGTCTGGAAGACAATGGAATCGATTCTAATAAAATTGTTTCCATCGCAACTGATGGAGCTAAAATCATGACGGGGATAAACAAAGGATTTATTTCAATTATGAAGAGAAAAATAGACCATGAAATCCTTTCGTTTTCCTGTATAATACATCAGGAAGCGCTTTCCAAAAGAAATAGTTGACGCCATGAACTTGGTAATAAAGATTACCAACAGCATCTTGGCTAAGGCACTCTATCATAGTCAGTTTAAAGAATTTCTGGATGAAATGGATAGCCTGTATTTAAGAATGTTAGGTAGAAATATAATAGTGACAGATATAAAATACGTTTAGAAATATATATATCACCATTATTAAGATACAGTTTCTCATACACTATCTTTTTGGTACTTAATATATGTGTGATGAAGACTAAGTTATTCACAAATGATACTTTAAAACGTTGCAGGATAAATGGTGTAACGTCAAGCTTTCATAATGAACGGAACGTAGACAAGCCTTTACCTTTACGGTTCTGCTGTTAAAACGTAATTTGTTCATTTATCACGGAAAGAGGAGTAATCCAATGTTATTCTGCACAACTACTTTAACGTTTTAATGTCCTGTAAAGGAAATGTAAAACAAAAAATATACAAATAGTTTACATTTATTGAATTCTTTATTCAAGTGCCTGCTTCATACGTATAATGCTCAGATAAATATAGAAACTGGTGGTCCATGACACAAATTTGCGACTTGACGACTAAGCAATCTGAAAGCCGCGTAATAATAAACATTTGACATTTGGCTTAAATATTTCAAATTGAGCGACGACTGCAGGCTTATGCAGCTTTCAAGAATGAGCCACGTTGAGGTAAACCCAACCACTCAAATATCTCACCCTGGAAAGTTAAGAAAAAAACATTCTTCTGATATTACAAAAAAAAATTACTCACCAGCTCAGTGCAAAATGAAAGAATTTTGAGCGTACTTCGCAGCCGCCTGGAAAATTGTTTGTTGTTTAAACAGAAGGAAAAAATTAAGTTAAATTGATACATTCGGAAAGAAGAGGATGTAGTCTGTCCATATTGTCACCTTTCCAAGATTGCGAACAAAATATGTCATTGCACGCATGAGAACTCTAAGCTACGCAATTAAAACCATACNTTTTTTTTTTTTTTTTTTTTTTTTACGGAGAGGAGAACATTCCTATAATTACAGCACAATCACAAAGTAGATACGTAACACGGAGGTAAAACCGCAGCTTATATCGCAAACTTCAGCAAAATGGCGAAACTGGCCAGCAACATGTCGCGATGTCGTTCACCAATCAACGCCTGGCAATACTTACTAACCCAGCCGGTAGCCCAGCCAACAGGGTATCTTTCCTAGTTCGCAGTAGACAGCCAGACTCAAGTCATAATGCTGGTAATCCGATGTTTACGAGTTCGGCTGAAATGGACCCACGTGATATAACTTGTTGGAAGACAGTTCCAGTACACGAAGATCAGACTGGTGTAATTAGTATTTATTCATCGCCTGTTTTGTTTTCCCGTGAGAAGACGGAGTTCGAGCTTGGAGATAAAATATTGATTTATAAAATGCTTTGACCATCTTAAATAGAATATAGCTGCATTAAAACTATCGACTATTCATGATTTATTGTCTAATAGAGCACTTTTGAAACCAACCTTTGAAAAATTTCACTACCTCTATTTGCATATTTTTTAATGGGTGCACTGATTGGCATGTGCCCANGAGTAGTTCCGTATCCTAAAGTTGAATTAAACGTGTTAGGTAAACATTTGTGAATACTAAAATTATTTATTTTGCTTTATGTTTTTTTTAAACATACAAGTGTAAGAATTTGCTAACTTTTAAAATGTTTACTTTTCTGATAATTTCTCTTGACCGATGAATAGATAAAGTGATCACACCTATGAGAATGATAATTGTACATAGGGTGGAAGATTGCAGAATGTGTATAAAAGTAGATCTCAAGCAAAGCATTCAGATGTGAGCAGTTTACCGTGAACAGTCTTAAAGTTACAGAAAGTGTGGCTACTGCGCACCTCGCCTGCGCACTCCATCCCGTTTTCCCCTATGCGGTTCGGGGCAGCGGTAGCGCAGTGGTTAGAGCGCTTGCCTCCCACCAAAGCGGAGTCGCTCCCGGTTTTAGCACGTGGGAATTGTGCCAGACGATGCCGCTGGTTGATGGGTTTCCTCGGGGCTATCCCGTTTGTCCCGCCCTTGCATTCCGGGGCTACCCCATGCTCACCTCGCTACACCGTTCTCGTCAAGTGAGCGCGAAGTGCTGGCAAGCACGGCCGCTGCCGACTCGAATTCAGGCGATGAACGCATGTTCGTGTTTGGACTGACCTCCCTCTGATAGCGGCATGATGCAACTCCTTCGTCATAGGGGAAGACGATCGCACAGAAATTTCCGCAAGGAAAAACAGGGAACTCGGTGAAGCAGAATTTACTTGTTTAAACCACATTTTAACAAAAGAATAAAAAACTATATTCATTTTTAAATTTAATGTTTTCATGATTTTTTTTAGTAACATTATTTTTGCCCCTTTTGTAAAGAACAATACCGAATTTAAAAACTTTAAATTTTACGCACAATATTATTAATTGTTTGATCAGTGTTCGGAATTAGTTGCTACTATTAAATCGCTTTGTTTTATAGGGCAAGAAATATCATTCAGAATTTTTTTTTTCCNTGTTCGGAATTAGTTGCTACTATTAAATCGCTTTGTTTTATAGGGCAAGAAATATCATTCAGAATTTTTTTTTTCCCCAATACAGACGTTTAGTACCAACTTATTCTGATGAGCATTTTCATGTTCATGAAAATTACTATTTAAACTAATGGTCATAATATATTAATTGCTTTTTTCTCTTGCATTATCGGGCATATTCCTTGATGTTCTCCTACTACCAAGTCAGCGTAAGTCCAGAAGGCTGCAGTTAGGCAATTCGTCCTTTGTGGGGAGAATTCAGTGTCTTTCTAAGATAAAATACGTCCCTTAGTTATATTCAATATATTTGTTGGTTTTTTATTTTCCTTATTGTGTGACGTAGGACTGTGATATTTAATAAACTAGTTTAAAAACAGCGTTTTATTGAAAGGCTAGCTGAAATCTGCAGTTTCGGCCGACAGAATTTCAATTTTGGTGCCTGGCAGATTGAAAGTAAATTTAAGTCCCCGTTTTACGGCTTTGTTTGCTTGAAATTTTTGTTTGTGACTTTTCATCACGGCTGCACCAGCACGGAATTGGAGTTTCTGATCGAATTAGTTTGCGGAAGACGAATAATAAACAGAGCTATTGCCTGCGCCTACACTTCCATCATCCATTAGGAATTGAAACTTTTCATCTGTGATTATGAACTTGTTTTTTGGGCATTTGTATAGATAACTTTCGGAGGTAAATAGCACTTAATTCTTTCATCAGGTTTAAGAGATATTCAGGAATCCACGAAAACGTATTTTTCTTCTCTATTCATCCCCGCAAAAGTTACATTTTAAAATATCTTAAAACTAATTTTTAGGCATTTTGAATTGTAGGATTTTGAAACAGAAATCACAGCGATACATCTATTAAAAATATATTGAAGATTACGTGAAAATATGTTTTAACTCTTTTCACCCATCCACCCATTAAAGTTTTTTTTGTACTAATAGTATCTTAAAGCACAAAACACGCGGTAAAATAAGTTCTTATACATTAAGATAAGTAGTANTTTTTTTTGTACTAATAGTATCTTAAAGCACAAAACACGCGGTAAAATAAGTTCTTATACATTAAGATAAGTAGTATTTTGAAACAAGAAGCATACCGATATGCCTACAGGTTTAAAAGACATAACGTATTCACAGAAGTCACACCTTACCCCTGTCCCACTCCTTTAGGGATGAACTTTGAAACATCCACGAAGTCACCTATTAAAATGTATGTAGTATTCTGAGGCAAGAAGTATGCCTTATATCTCAACAAGTTTAAGTATGAGTATTCACAGAAAATACACTTAACCCCTTATCACTGCTTCAATGATTGAATGTACACATAATACTGAAGTGACATTTTAGGAAATAGTATACGTAGTATTTTGAAGCAAGAAGCTCCGTGATATCACAAACGACCAAATTCGGAGAAAATTATTATTAATGGATGCCTACAACCTTAAAATTTCGTGTTGCTAGGTCCAGCGGTTTGCGATTTGCGTTGACGAGTCTGTTTACGCGTAAAGATGTACAATGTAAACATTTAATTAATAAATTCAGTTGATCCACTCGGTTACATATTAATTGCCACGAGTCTTGTAACCAGAGAACAACGTGCTGCCTGCTCGAACACGTTGGCATTTACCTTTCACGTGGAAGAGATGTATGGAATTCCACAAATCATATCAGCCACAAGGGGGGAGGCTGGGCACTGACACCTTGCTGTGTACAGTACCGCTCATAAGTATCATCCATGTGCATCGTGTCCACAGTCGTGAGCACGATGAGCGGGCGGCTTGATTTTGGAATGTCTTCAAACAATGGCTGATCAAGAATTTTTTTTTACAATATAAAATAATTAAAAATCTTTAATTATTTAAATGGAAACATTTATAAAAATAATGGTTTGAGGGGAAAAAATTGGGGTGCGTGTACTTATGTACGCGCGTTAAGAAGTTACACTTCTTTGGCGTGACTAATATAAAATTTTTGCGCATAGCCTTAAAATACTTTAAAACACTTTCAAAAATTTTATTATGCATCGATACGCGCATAACCTCAAGTGCTGGTTGCTAAGTAACAGCACGTATTATCTGCTTGATTGCAATGTTTACTGTCGAATTTCGTTACACTGTGCGCGCGCAACTTCCGTTGCACGCTAATCTTTTACCCTCAACGCACCAAAAGAAGTATAACTTCAAAAATACTTTAGAGAGTTATTCTTCCCCCCCCTTCCCCTTTTCAGGTTTTACGAAAGAACAAACGCAGTGTTGCCAAACTTACGGCGAAAGGGGGCGGAGAAAAGGGCGTGCAAGCACGCCGGCGACGTGCCGAGTAGGAGGAGGCGGTATTTCACGGGGCGGTGAGACCACACAAGCGCCCTCGTTAGTCAGCAGATGGAGGCGACAAGCCAGCGATCACGGAGTGCTCTTGGACCCGCGCGCCGGTAAATGCAGCGAGGATATTTATCACGCGCCCCTCCTGATTTACTACGGTACGTGCGCCCGCCTCGGTACGCCTCTTTATTTATTTACCTCGCGGCGTCGCACGTGGGCCGCGCGTATTCCGTCACCTTCGACGACGCGGCACGGAAGTCGCGCAGCTTCGGCTTCGCCACGTGCTCCGACGACCAGCTTCCGGGAGATGAGCAAGTTCTCAAACTTCCTGTCACAGCGCCCATGTCCATTTAAATACTACCTCTGCAGGGTTCTTACACACATTTGTGATGTCGATTCAAGGACTTAACAAGCACCGGAATATACAACTTCAAGGTTTATATGCTCTAAATTAACAAGCACTGTATATAGTAAAGATCACTGCCCGCGCTTTAGATTATTAAGTTGAAATACCGCACATTAAAAATCCTTAAAGCAAAATATTTTAATGAAAATAAAAAAACTTTACATAATTACAGAAAAACTTTAAAAGGACNTTAAAAATCCTTAAAGCAAAATATTTTAATGAAAATAAAAAAACTTTACATAATTACAGAAAAACTTTAAAAGGACTTGAAACCTACAATTAATACATCCATCGTCAATTTATTAGTAAATACGATCAATTTTTAAGATCTGACAATTTCACAGTGGTGAAATGACTATTCTAGCCTTCATGCCAGCATTACTTTGCCAGACACTATCAAAGACCACAATATGATATATGTACTAAATCTAGCTTTTTCAAAGTTCGATTAAGAGGCATAAATATTTTTATCCCGCTTAGCGAGGTATCTATAATTTTCTCTGCAGTGTGAGAAAAAAAGTTAGTGGGTTAGATTCGAACAATAAAACAGCGACGAGTTGTTTCCCTCTATTCTGAGGGTGTAAAAATTTAGCCCGATAATTCAGAGAAAACCACATTAAAAAAAAACTAATAATTGTTATTTATTGGTTTTATAAACGTGTGGTGTTTGAATGGTAAAGTTACAATTTAATTTANAAAAAAAACTAATAATTGTTATTTATTGGTTTTATAAACGTGTGGTGTTTGAATGGTAAAGTTACAATTTAATTTATGTAATTACTTGAGTGTAAGTAGTTTGATAGAAATCTAGCTTTTTTAAAGGAAAATAGCTTATTCTTGGTGTGGTACAGAGGGATTTTTTTTAAACCTATTGGCAACACTGGCGACGCCCTTGTTGACTAAGAAGTGGAGGGGGGGTGCTCTCCCCTTTCCACTTACTCGGCGCCTGTGCTCGTCACTTGGCCAGGCGCATCAGCGTGTAACCTAGGCAATGCTTCCTTCGGCCAATGCTGCTCATCAACTACACGAAATGCGATGATGTCATATTGGCGTGGACGGTTTTAGGAAAACGAACTGGTTTTTATGCTAGAAAATAGAAAACCATCAAAGGCAAGCTTAAATAGCGTAGGCTGTTTTCGAAGGCAGTTGCCTGCGCGACGGATAACTTGTTGTCTGTTCAGAATTTTGCGGTGTGTGCCACTGCAAATGGTCGGCTCACCCGGAGACTGTCATGCGTACCCGCGGGCAAACCCACACACTACATAGACATGGTGCGGCGGTTACTTCGATGTCGGCGTACCTGTTCACGGATTGGCTGTGCGAGGCTCTGCGAACAGGCCTTGTGTCTGGTTGTTTACTGCTGCGTGCTGCGAAAGATTGCCTGTTGGCTGGGCTGCCGAGATTGTGATCAGGAGCTGACTGACCAACGTCAGCGTGTGCGGTTGGAGTTCGCAGTACGAGCGGTTGTTTCACCTCTGTGAGTACTGTTACGCGGTCGCTGCTTTGCATCGCCGCCCTTGACCCGCGCGAGCGAGCGAAGGAGTGCGTGCCGGAGGGAGCACTGACTCGAGAAAGCGGCGGTGTTTACAAAGGCCAGCAGCTGCTTGCCACCGCGATAAGCCTATCAAACCTCGCTCGCTCCTCACCTTCGGAGGGTTGCATTTCTGCGTTTATCTGAAGGAAGGTGTTTATGGTTTAATGCCCTAAGTTTCCCCCAGTCGGGAGTTTTATAGAAGCCGGGAGTTTGGGTGATTGTGCCACCTTAAGCAATAGACGACGAGCGATAAGAGCAACGAGTGGCGACGGAAGTGACCAGCGGGAGGAAAATCTGCGACTGCGAGCATCAAGCAGTGAAGAGTGCGACTGGCAGGCGGGATTATTGAACTGGAGGCTTGAGTGATGGCAACAGACAGATTGAACATGTGTTAATGATAAGTGTGAGTTAATTGACTATGACCAAACAGAGACATTGAGAAGAACCTTAACTTGAGTTGATATATAGATTATATATTGCACTCACTGAGAAATGGAAATAGTAAAAGTGGAAAAATAGATGATTCAATGTTTTAAATAATAGCTGTGTAAAACTAAATAAATTAAAAAAAATATATTATTTTAAATTGTTATTTAGACCAACATTCTTCAAGAACTCGTATACGCCCCTCAGGCACATCGTAACAGTACACTGAGACAAAAACAACCAACGATTCTCTCAAGAAAAATAGACTAAAATAGTCATACTCTCGCTTCTATGTCCTTGCAATAACAACTCTAAGCGATCGTTTTAAAATGGCGCCTCTCTTCGTTTATGGTTGGGATACCATCCTACGGCGAGATACATTATAGTTTCGAATCCCAAGTAAGTTGTAAGCGCACGTGGCATTTTTT